>CM073130.1:51431004-51603504 GCA_037039145.1 Fundulus diaphanus | reverse complement strand
AGCAAATGATTTTTTTTTAACTGTGTAGTAACAGCATCCTGCCACTAGATGTCAGTTTTCCCACAACACATTAAAACAACCCAGAAATGTCCAAAAAGAGAAAAAGTGATGCAGAATGATGAGTTTAAGGTGTAACTCACCCCAATATCAACTTTTTTTGCAGATAAACTGTTCAAATGGGCCTAAGGGTGCTAATTTTGTGTTACTGTGATTTTTTTATTTGAACTGGAATGAAATTATGAAATCAAAAGTATAATGTATACAGGTGCAACCTGTAACGTTTCTGGCACTGGGGCTGCTAATTGCAATCAGCACACCTGTTCTGTCTCCGCCCTACCTGCTTAAAAGCTCTGTTCCTCGCAGCCTCCAGTGCCAGAACGTCTCGAGCCTCACGGTGAGAACTTCCAGCCATTATTTCTGAATACCCGTCTGCCTGTCGACCTGTTTTTGCCCCCGTTTTTTGAGCCAGTCTGTCCCCTGTCTGGATTTGTCTGCCCGCCTGAGTCCTGTTCGTCAGCCTCAGAGATCTGGACTGCCTTCCTGTGTATCGAACCCCCGCCTGCCTGTAAGTTACGGAGATTGTTTGCCCCTTTAACTGTTTGTGCCCTGTGGATTTTGACTTGGACCTGGACCCGTCTCTGGATTCGCCCTTGGATACTTTTGCTGGATTATATGGATCTCCCCCTCCCCAAGACCCAGACCTGGACAAAGAACTCTGGATTATCCCTTCACGGACCCCGCTGCTTCCTGAAACTTGGACGTTGTCAAATCAAGCCGTCCCGTGCCCCAGGTTAGTGACTCAGCTTCTAGTTCTCATTCCTGCCTGCCTCCGCTGGTCACACAGAAAACTCATTTAGAGCATAACTGACTTTTTTCTGTGTTCATGCCACCTCATAATAGACTAATGCCCTGAGTGATAAGCCACACCTTCAGAAATAATAGAGTAAAAGTCCAGTCCACAGCCTGGACTGGACATGAATCCTGAGAAGCTTCTGCTGTCACCAGTTTTTTTTCTCATTAGTTTATCTGGAAATGTTTACGTTTCTGCTTGACAAATTGTCTTGGATGCTGGAAAACCAAAAGAAATGAGGAAACGCAAGCTTTAGATCAGAAGGGGGACTGCAGAGCAAAGACCTACAGACAGCTGGTGTTTGACAGGGATTTAAAGACCAGAATGTGCTACAAAAAATATAATATAACATATAATTTTATCAAGGCAATCATACTTC
The DNA here is from genome assembly GCA_037039145.1 of Fundulus diaphanus. Classification (NCBI taxonomy): domain Eukaryota; kingdom Metazoa; phylum Chordata; class Actinopteri; order Cyprinodontiformes; family Fundulidae; genus Fundulus; species Fundulus diaphanus. Next base: position 51,602,275 of record CM073130.1, on the reverse strand, counting down.
CTGTTGGTAAACAACCAAGAAAAGGGATCCTGGAGGATTCACTGTGGTGTTCTTTGCACCGCAGCCCCATTCTTCTGAAAAACGGCCTTTTACCCGATATAACCATCTTTTAAGGTACCAACGCACAGATTTTCTAAACTATTAAGGTCCTGACATTAAATGAACAGCTGTCTTAAATCCACAAATAGGAAAATAAAACATCTGCAGCAGTCCAGTTTACCTTGTTCCATTGGGTCACGTTCTCGTTGCATTTTAGCAGATCCAGGTGTTTCAGGAGCTTCTACAGAAACACATGAAGTCCAAACAGGAAATTAAAACACGTCTGGTTCTGATAATTACTGTGTGTCAGAAGGGACCAGACATGGACCCTGCAGAACCTCACCGTTTCTTTGACCTTGCTAACGTAGCTCTGCAGCACATTCTGAAGGTCCTCAGCGATGCTTTTCATTTCAGCTGTCACTGGCAGAGCACGACCCATCACAAGCTCCGCCCACAAGGCCAGGAACAGGAAGCAAAGGAGACCGCGATTCACTGCAAGGGAAGGAGGTTTGATTTAAATTTCCGGGAAACAGGATGACCGCTTCGACCCTGTTATGATGGAGTTAGGAAGAAAACCAATGGAGAGAGATGAAGGAAGCCTTTCAAAGACCATGCTACGTGCTCTAACCACTGATTTTATCCAGCTCAGACTGCCACAACAATGTTTCCACCAAGCAGCTGCAGTAAAAAATCCAAAGTCTCTGGGGAAATCAATGTCCCACCAGGCTGCGGCCCCTTGCACATAGAAATCAGTGTACAGGGGGAACGAAGCTGGGGGAGCGCACACACCTCCAAGTTGTTGGGTTCAGGCTGGGCTGTGCTGGTTGCTGACAGACCAAGGCAATCAATCAGAGTTTCTGATTTCATCCTATTCCAGCTGCAAATTCACTCAGTCCTCACAGGTTCACCTGATTTTAACTTTTTATTTCAACCCTCTGCACAGAAAACCTCCTCAGCTTCATCCTCTGATGCTGCTTAAGAGCTGAGATACACACCGAAACTGGTGGTGGTGGTGGTGGAACCAGGTCAGAGAAACATGGTGTTAGCGCTGTGCTAGCGCCATGTGTGCAGCTGATACTTTTCAGCCCAGTTCTGGGATCTGTTCTGATGCAGCTGGCAGGACCCAGCAGGTCAGATGAATCAGACGTGAGGAGGACGCAGGAGAACATTTTGAGGATACAGAAGGTCACTTTGCTGAGGACTGAGGTTGGCCTCAACCTGGAGGAGCGTTCCTAAATTTACCAGCCATGTTCTGATGGGTCGGGGTGGTCCTGGAGAGACGGAGGAAAATGTCTGATGGTAGAGCTTCCTTTAAGGCTTCAGCCTCCAACAGCCTGGCTTTGTTTTCAGAGATTAAATTGTTGAAAGTACAGGAACCATTTCAGAAAAGCAAAGATTTTTTATATATATATATATATATTTTTTGATTGTTTGACAAAAACAAAAAAACTTTTTGTTTTAAGAAGAAAATATTTTTAACCCTGAAATGAATCATACTTGGTGTATTTCTGAACCCTGATTTTTTTCTGCAGATGAATAAAGATCAAAAGCAGGTTCAATAATGTAAAATAAATTTAAATTCTCTGTGTAATTCATTCCAGCGTGCCGACAGAAGGTCCTGATCTCAGATACTTAAAACCTGTGATTTCTTCCTGTATCGAGTTTCATCGCGCCGCCCTGAAAGCTGCAGAACATTAAAAGCAGATGTGTCTGTTTGGCAGCTGAAGAGTTTTATTCTGCCACAACGAGGCAGTAGAGACCTGCAGTGACTCATGATAATCTACATTTACAGTAAGTTTCAGAGTGTGGTTCCCATCAGCGGGGAATGATCAGGCGGACCTGTCCAGAATCCGTCGCCGCTGTCAGAGATTGGCACCATTGAACCTTTTCTCTGGATGTTAACCTGAAGGTCAGCCAGACCTGAATGGAGAAACATCTCCTCTGCTTCTACCTGATGACGCCTCATGAAGACCACAGGAGCTCTGAGAGGCTTCATTCATCTACAGCCGCATCCAATAAGATGGAATAACATAAAGAAAATGTGGCTGCTTTAATAAGGTGGTTCAAAAGTTCAATAAATTCATCATAAACAGTTAATTACAATATTTCTGTTTTTGTTGATAATTTCCTCATAATTTTACATCAGACCAATAAAAAGGATTTCAATCCAGAAATGTGGACCCACTCGCTCCGTATTTTGTCCAGTACCTGCCCTTAGAACCGGGTCTGGGCTCCGTCTGCATGAATTCCTGCATCAGTGGCATGGAGGAGACCAGCCTGGGGTTCTGCTGAGCTTCTGGAAGCCCATATTGTTTTGATAGCCGCCTTCAGGTCATCTGCCTCGTTGGTTCTGGTGTCTCCCGTCGTAACAACAACCCATACATTCTCTGTAGGTTTAGATCGGGCCAGTTTGCTGGTGGTACTGCTGCAATTAAAACAGGCATTGATACTGATGGCAGTGTAGGTCGGTACCAGGTCCTGTTGGGAAGCGAAACCAGCATCTCCATTCAGTTTGTCAGCAGAAAGAAGCATGAAGAGCTCCAGAAGGTCCTGCTAGATGCTGCGTTGACTGTGGACATTAGAAAACCCAGTGGACCAGAACCAGCAGATGACATGGCGCCCCAAACCATCACTGACTGTGGAAACACCACTCTGGTTCTGGACCTCTCCTCTCCTCCTCCAGACTTGGGGACCTAGATCTCCAAATGAAATAGAAACTGTGCGTTCATCTGAAAAGACGACTTTGGACCGGTTCTTGTTCTCTGGTTCAGGAGTGATTTAACTCAAGGAACGTGAAAGTTGTCCATCTTCTGGACCGGTCTGTGCTTTATGGATCTTCAAGGCTGCAGTTATTCTTGCAGATTGGACACATTTTCCTTCCACTCAACTTTCTCTCAATTAACCTCTTCAGTGATCACCTTCTGGCTCACGGTCCTTTTTAATTGGGTCGGGGGTCCTCCTCATGGAGGGGAGGACGATCAGAACATGCATGAAAACACTTTATTGTTGGTCTGGTGTAATAAGAGGTGTCAAGTAACTAAGTACAAATACTTTGTTACCTTACTTAGGTAAAAATTGTGATTATTCTTTACTGGAGTAATAACTTTTTTAGCTTTTTAACTGTTTACTTCTACTCCTTACATTTAGTCTCATTACTTTTATTTTATTTCAGCTTGATTTTTTTCTGACTTGTCAAAAAAAAAGAAGAAAAGATTTCAGATAAATAGCGGTGGCACACAAACAGTGATTTTGTTTTGGGGCAGCACTGCACCAAGTTGTTTGCCAAATGGCCCAATTAAAACTTAAGAAGAAGAACAAAACATAGAAGAAGAACATTGCATTTTTAGAATTATTAGTTATTTTTCTTTTTAAGTGCATTTAAGGGTTAAGTGCATTATATGCCTCTGTGCTTTTTTCCCTTAGTGGCATTTTTTAACTTAAATTACTTCTACTTTAATATTTTAAGTAGTTTTGAAGCCAGTACTTTTACTTGAGTAAAAGGTTTGAGTTGATACTCCTACGTCTACAGAAGTATTTTCAAACCCTAGTATCTATATTTCTACTTGAGTAAAAGATGTGAATACTTTTCACACCTCTGAATGTAATATTTCTGAACTTCAGAGAAAATGAACAGGATTAGTTATGACATGTCGACCACATTAATCAAAATGAACACCTAAATTTCCTCAGTCTGTGATGAATTCATCCGTTTAACATTTGAGTTACCAATTAAAAATAACTCAGACAGATTAATTTTTTGAAGACCCAAACTTATTGAACTGCATCTGTAATTTCATAGGGAAAGAAATGAAAGCGGAGGGTTCCACTGAACTTCTCTATCCAGGTTTCAGGACATTAAATTAATCACAACAATGTTTAACTCTCAAACCAGCTGATATAAAAAGTCAGAATTTCCACAACAAACTAGAACGTTTTCAGTTAAATGAGCTCAAAGCAGGACCGGAAGTCGGTTCTGGAGCTGAAGAAGAAGAAGAAGAAGAAGAAGAAGAAGAAGAAGTGAACTAATACTGACTTGTTTTCTTCTGATGGAGGATGAAGTAGCTCAGGTGGTGAAGATGATGCGGATCTCGGGTTTATCTCTGCCCCTGATCCTGGTTCTGGTTCTGTCCTGCGTCGCTCAGGATGTGGAGCATCTCCTCTGCTGATGCCGATATTTATCCTCCATCCATCCCGGATCAGAGCTTCTTCTTTGGAAGCCGCCCACGATCTCCTCAGAAGCTTTGACATCAGAGTTCTTGCACGTTTCCTCACATGATGGGAGGCAGGAATCCACACCTTTATCCTTGTTCAGTAAGTTTCATCATTCTGAGTCGCTTGGTCTTTACTGTGTCAGCAGATGCTTCAGCGATCAGGGAAATCCTCTGAGATTTTATATGTTGGTGCAGGACGCTGACCTTTGACCTGCTGGGGAAGGATTTTGTTTCATGTAAAAATTTCTAAATATTTCACATTTGACCTGAAAAAAATTTGATTGGGCATCTACTCCTGAAATCCTCCCCATCAGGAATGAATCACCCCTTCCTTCATCTTATTCAAATTTCCATTTAACTCTGAGTCACCAATGAACCCCAAACATGAAAGGAAGATATTAAATTAAACCCGCTTAATCGTTTTTTCACACTCTTTCTGTTGCTCCTAACGTCTAAAACCAAACCTAGAAGCAGAGGGGAAGATAAAAACTAGTTTATTCAAGTGTACTGCGAGCAGACTTATTTCAAACTTAAAATCCCTGAAGTTTACTTTTTATAAACTACATTTCATATACTTAACAGTGGAGTATACTTGACTTATTCTGAAAAGTATAAACAGAAGTATAAGACTAAGTACATTCACACTGAGACTTAAGATTATACTTAATAACATTAACTTAACATTAAAATGCTGCTGATTAAATGCATTGATTAGCTAATCGGTGCACGCAGCTTTGTAAGCGTGGGAGCATTTCCTGTGGAGTAAACGTGAACAAAGCCCTCCGTCTCTGGCCTTCCAGGAGCTGCAGCTATGATGTCATGATGATGAAACATGTCGGTGGATGCAGGGGAATACTTTTCCTTTTGCTGCACGAGTGGAAATGTCTCTTGCTACTGGAATGCTGTGTCATTGTCTGCCTCTGCCCACTTTCCCTGGAAGCTGGAAGCCAGCGGGCCGCCGTCTGCAGCAGAGTCAACACGCCAGAAAGACTAAGACGTGTTACACTGCAGCCAGCCGATGGCGTGAGGTGCGCATGAAGACCTGCTGAGTCCCAAGGAGGACAAGAACTCCTTCATTTGTCCCACAAAAAGAAACTATTGTTACAGCAGAGTTAAAAGAATAAAGACGCAGAAGCAGCAGATTTTAGCTTTAACTCTTTCTTTGAAGCAGACGGAAGTAAAACTTTTTTTCAGGGACATTTAAGGACTCTGCTCATGGATCAATTGATGTTTTTTGCCCATATAAAAGATGTATTTGGGTTATTTTCTCCTTTTTAGTCAGATCAGTAGTACTATGCATTCTGCTGGTCTGTGAGCTGGGGGGGGGGGGATGTAGGGTCAGGCTGGATAAATGAGTCAGAGGAGGTAACTGTGGATTGGATATCTTGGAAGGAAATTGGAGAGTCAATGGTGCCATCCAGCCTTTTACGGGAAGAAGAAACCGCAGACCTAGCCTCGTGAGACCATCCTGATCTCGCGAGCTTTCAAGGTTTCACTCGCAGATCAGTCTGGCTACTTTCTGTTAAAGAAAATTTGGAGCCGTTCACCAAACGAACGTCCAATCAGCGTTGGCTTTGAGGCGGGTTGAGGTGTGACGCAACGTGAAGCGCAACAGTTCAGTCTAAAGAACATGGCGGCTTCAGCCGATGAAACTAGCGTTAGCGTGGCTATCGAGCATGTTTTATGGGAATTACAGAGTCTTCACTGAAAGAAGAGCAAAACACTGCTCTGGAGGCTTTTCTCAGAGGAAAAGATGTTTTTGCTCTTCTCCCGACTGGTTTCGGCAAGAGTTTGATCTATCAATTGGCTCCTCTTGTCGTGTTAGTACGTCATATGCTTCGTTGATCTGATTGGTTTATTTGGCCCGTCTATCACCAACATAGGCCAATCAGCTAACCAGTATTTTCGCCCCTTCCCAAAATTACTTCAACGCAAGGTTTCCAGATGGATATGCGGAGCAAATCCATCTGGCGGAGTCGGGTAACCGCAGACCTGCTGTTTGCTCAAATCTGAATAGGACATTGAGGTAATTTGACCACTTTTATTCCTCTGTCACTAGTTTGGCTGATGCTCTGTGGCCAGAAAAGGCCCTCCAGACACCTTTCGCATTTCTCTGATGTAGCTGATCTTTAGGTGCGGCTCGCGCTTGAGCAACCTCGGAGGATGGGCCTCCTAGCTTAAAAACTGCAGCCTTTGGATCATCATCACTGTGCAGGTCCTCACTGGTCGTCTGTGAATAAGAGGTTCACACCGAAGTTGGAGATGAACCACATTGTGATCTGATCTACCCAGGGGGAGGGAGGGGCATATCTTTCATGTTAGCGTAGCACAGATCCAGAGTTTTACAGTCTGCAGAGGAACAGGAGATATGCCGTAAGTCTCCTGCGGATGTTCAGCGTTAGCAGAGGGGAGATTGGACAAAGTAATCATGATAACATGGCAGATAGCGTCATGCCAACGGCTAACAGGTCCATGTGACACGGGTGTTGTGATGTGGTCTCTAAGCACCCGTCCTGGTTTGTTTTTGGGATCCGCTGCTTTTCATGCATTGAGTCTTCTCAGCGTTCTGCAGACTTCAGCCGTCTCCAAGCTGATGTCCTGTTTATCTGGGTCAGCTGTGGATTTCCTCACAGGGATGATGAAGAACGTCAAAGCAAACAAAGTAACTTTTTAGTGTTGAGGAAGTCTGTGTTGTCTTCAGGGTGAAGCAGCAGCCTAGTCTGTGATGGTCTGGATGCTTTGCCTCATCGTCTGGTGTTTGTCGGGTCGTGGAAGAATCCCTCGCAGTTCTGACCATAGGAACGCTTTGCTGTTCTGATGGCACTACTGGGTTCTGATGGCACGGTTCAGGTCGGCTCCACACTTGAACGCTTTTCATGTCCTCAGCATTATGCGCCTCGTTGGTCATCCAGGGTTCCTCATTTGCCCGTGTGGTGACGACCTTGGTCCCAGAGGCATCCTCCAAGCACTTCTGGATGTCTGCAGACACAGGTTCAGCATCCTACCCTACATCGGTGTCGGCATTCAGTTCCAGCCTCCCGGAACGTCTCCCGGTCCCTGCACTGAAAACAGTCCCGTAATGCTGGCACAGATCCTGCAGGCCAGACCCTCGCCTGCTTCACGGTGGTTTTCCTCTGATCAGCAGGGCCTGGGTGCAGGAGTTAGGGTTATGGTTAGTGCCATGATGTTGGTGTAGTCTAGTGTGTTTGAGCCTCTGGTTGCAAAGTTCACCTGCTGCTGGAGATTTGGCAAGCTCTGTCTTCATGCTGGCCAGATTAAAGTCCCCAGCGACGATAAAAACACATATAAAAGCTGTACAAGGATTATATGTCCCTGATTTCAGCGCTTTATGATAGAGAAAACAGTTATGCACAGCAAGAGCTATTAATGCACCTGAGCAGAGTTTACAGACAGTGCACTGAATCCAGAATAAAATCTAAATTTCTCATAAAAAACCCTAATAGTCAACCTCCATCATATATCAGAGCTCTGATTACTCCGTATGTTCCTAACAGAGCACTTCGCTCTCAGACTGCAGGTCTGCTGGTGGTTCCTAGAGTCTCTAAAAGCCTCTGAAAAGCTTGTGGCGCTGATTCATTTACTACAGCTAGATTAATATCTAAATGGGATTTAAAGTGAATTTGGTCTAAAATACAAGTTGAAGGATTAGACGAAGCTAATATTTGAGATAACTCATATAAATATACCTCCTGTGCTGCCTTACTCACTGAGAATGGAGTAATCATGTTTGAGAGGATTTTATTTTTATTAGGATTAATTCTATTTATAAAGAATCACAAAGTTGATAACCGAATTACTCATTTCTGGTGAGTAATTCAGTTCAGTGCACAGCAAGCTGCAAGCAGTTCATTGCTTCATCTCTGGGTTCTGGTATGGCCCACCTCTCTTTCTCCACTGTAGCTACAGCTTATTGTTCCCAAAGTGCAGAGTTACTGGAAATATGCTGGAAATTTTAGGAATGAGTTAGAGATTAAAAAATAGGACCTAATGGAGACACTTTAAGACAGAAAAAGAAACGACATGTTCAAAGACAGCGAAAGACCTGCAAAAGCGGGAAGTGAGCCATAACGTGGACCAAAATGGCTGATATATGGTGTAAAACAGGGGTTTTCAATAGGTGAGGCGCGCCTCCCCTGGGGGCGCCAAAGAATTCACAGGGGAGGCGCGAGAAGAAAGAGAAGAAGATAGAAGAAGACAGCGCTGCCGCTCAACTCTGTGAAACTATATGTAGCGATATTTGTGCCTTCTGTTTGAGCGCGCAGGAACTAATCCAAGCGCGCAGTGAAACAACTCTCAACGCTCCAAACCGGTCTGGCGCGCGCTCAACTCTGAAAAACTCTTGTCAACCCACAGTCCTCGCGCTGAGTTCCATCTCTGCTACTTTGCTCGCGCGCACCTGCTTGTTCCACGCTCAACACCAGCTGTGCGCTCGCTCGGCTGTTTCAGCCAATCACAGACAGTTTTTTTTCCCATCCAATCAGAGTATGGCTTGCAAATACTGCAATCAGATGAATTAAATCAAAATGCTTGGCAGAAATTACTAAACATCACCATGGGATTGAAGAAAAACAAATAAAAAGTTTAATATTTTAGCCTGAAATATTTAGGCTAAAGTATTTAGACTAAAATATTAGAGTTACTAAGTGAGCTGTGAAAAATGTTTTTGTCTCTTTTCCTTCCAGCTTCTGGGAGGTTATGCAAAAGTTTATTCTGATCATAATCATCATCAATGTCATCATTATTTAAAGAGCACTTTAAGAAAAGGTAAATAAAGTGCCAAACATCAGAAATACATCAGATAAGAGATAAGATTTAATAAAATTCTTGTTTGTTAAAATAGCTATAGGTTTAAATTGTGTATAATTAGCCTAAAAAGTAAATTGGAATATGGAATATGTTGACGTCTGTTAAATTCAAGTTATCTTTTTTATTATTATTTCAGTTGACGTCTCCTGTTGACGTGAGTTCAGTTTATCATTGGCATCTGTCTAGTTCAGTTTGTCTGCTGTTGAAAACAATAATTTATGAATTTGCTCTAATGACAGCTCGATTTTAAAACTAAGCCCTCTCTCCGTGATGTTTCAGTAAAAGTAGCATGTAAAATGGAAATATTTGGATGGATATTTTATGAATAGGCCTTTTTTATGAATGTACTTAGTTAAAAGAAATACAATCAAAAAATATGTGTTGGGCTATCAGGTGTTTTTGAAACACGGCATTCTAGGAACACAAAAGAAAGATGCATTTACTGCAGGGACCTGTGTGGTTGAGGGGGGGGGGGGGGTTATCTTTACCTATTCCTAGGGGAGGCTCACATTCAAAGAATTTGAATACCCCTGGTGTAAAAGATACCAGCACCCTTCTCAGGTATGTGAAACTTATATCATGTGTCATAAATTTGTGAATCAGCTCAAAGTCTCACGTGGTTGGGGGTTTGCCCGACCGCCAGGGGAAATGCTTTACCTGCAGCTCACCTCTCGGTGGGCGTCTAATTTCATTTCTGTAAATGATTGCTTCAAGGATTCTTCGTCATGTCTCATCATGCTGATCGTTGCACAGGTTCTGTTCCCACCATTAACTATTTACGCTGTTCCCAGACGCTAAGGGAACCTGCACACGCCTTGGCTGGGGATGCTGTTGCACTATTAGATTTCTTTTTTCCCCACATCACTAATGATTGTGTGTAACTGTGTGTTGCCACTGTTGCATCCAAATTTACCCACTGCAGGACAATACAGGAAATCTTATTCTTAGGAAGATGACGGGTCTACGCAACGCCTCAACAGGCAGGACTAGGGCCAGGCCACGAATAAGCTTTTTGCTTCTGCCTCTTTTTGGGCATCATTGAAAGGATTTTGTCGGTTATTTGCTAAATTCTGTAAAAAAAAATCTGTTGCTCAAATTAAATGAACAGAAATTCATGACTGTATTCTGCTGAATACTCAAACCGACTCAAAGACTTTAATATTAAAATTAACACTGTCCATCAGCAGTTTTCCCTATGTGCGTCACGTCTCCTGTTGACATGAGTTCAGTTTGACATTGGCATCTGTTTAGTTCAGTTTGTCTGCTGTTGAAAACAATCATTTATGAATTTGCTCTAATGACAGCTCAATTTTAAAACTAAGCCCTCTCTCCGTGATGTTTCAGTAAAAGTAGCCTGTAAAATGGAAATATTTGGATGTATATTTTATGAATAGGCCTTTTTTATGAATGTACTTTGTTGAAAGAAATACAATAAAAAAACATGTGTTGGGCTATCAGTTGTTTTAGAAACACAGCATTCCAGGAACACAAGAGAAAGATGCATTTACTGCAGGGACCTGTGTGGGGTAGGTTAGTGGTTGGGGGGGGGGGGGTTATCTTTACCTATTCCGAGGGGAGGCTCACATTCAATGAATTTGAAAAGCCCTGGGGTAGAAGATATGCCACTGAGCACATTTCCTGGCGTTCTCCTTGCAAGATTTATAATTAACTGCTGTGTCCCTCTTTTGTGTTTGTTAATTAATGTTTTAGGTGTTTGAACCTGACATTACTGTATATACATTAACTGCAGTAAGTATTTGCTGCATATGTTTTATGTTAAGAAACATTTTTAGAAAGTGTTTCTTCAGCCTAGATCATTTATTTTGTGATTATTTAATTTTTTGCAGCTATATTGCTATAGTCTTTAAAATGCCAGAATTTGTGCATGCCTTCATATTTCTGTCAGATTACATCTTTTTAAAATTCTGTTTAGTTACTCAGTGCTTGAGTAGCATTCATGCCAAATACTTTTTACTCTTACTCTGCTCGACCCACCTCTGGTCAACTTTATTTCAGTACAGAATATATGGATTTATTTTTAAACTGTTTTGAACGGTGTGTCTACCAAGCAAAAGTGATGTATAATTAAACAGAGACGCCGTGAAATTTGAAATCCTTCTATTTTGTCGTTTAGCGACGATTATTAAAGAGTTTATAGGAGGCATCTCACTGTCATGGTTTTGATATGTTTTGCCCACATGCGGAATACTGACGGGAGGTGTTTATGGTTTTCAGTCTATAAACACCAAAAACTTGTTGTTAATTTCTGTTTTTTCACGTTTTTCATATGGTGTGTTTAATGTTTATTAAAATCTGTTAACGGAGGAGAATATTTGCTTTGATGCAGGAATTTGTTTATTTTTCTTATGGTTGAAACTTAGATGTCTTTCAAGAAAATCTGCTGTACATCATATTTCTCCTGCTTATCAGATTTAATTATCACATTTTAAAAAGGTTACACAAAACAGCTTGGATGTACTCTTCAGGTAAGCTGAGAAAAATTCAATAGACGGATCAAAAATGAGAAAAAAAAGTATTTATTTTGCTCTATACAGGGGCAAGGTTTGATATTGGGATGAAAAAAAGCAAAATACATTTAATTCTTTATTCAGGGATGACCTGACAGAAAAGAGATTGATTACAGAGCACTGGGGCCTCATGTATAAATGAGCGTACCACTTTCATGGTGATGAGAAATTTGGAAACTTGCAGCACACAAAGAAATTCAGATGTACAAAAACGTGTGTAAATGTGATTCTATGCACAGATTTAAACCATAAAAACTCAGAACCAAGAAAAAACATTGATCTTGAAGAAGCTTGAGGTGCTGTCTCACATTTTTACAATAGGTCAAAAGTTTGTGTGGATTTACGTTTTCACACGTTTTAGGCCTTGGCCTTAAGGGGAGGTCACCTGTCAAAAGCTTGGTAAAAGACATATTAACTTTGCCTTCAATCTGAACTCTCAGTATTTGCGCGTTCACAAACACACCAGAACAGGACCAGACGATAATTGAATAACTATATATATTGATGGATAGATGTGTGCTGCGATAGAAAAAAAAGACTCACTTTAGGGTTGATAGAAGAACAGTTTTCCTTCCTTTTATTTTCTAGCCTATCAAGTAAATACTACAGTCATCACGTCCTAACAACCAATCAGAAACGCAGACTCAGGAATGCCCCGCCCCCTTCAAAGAGTTCAGGTTTGTTCTTTTTTTCTGTTTTAAAAACTTGCAGTTTTGGTAACAATTTGGTTGTATAAAGGGTTGAGTTTGAAATCCGTGTTCTTTATCTAAAAATAGGACATTAAGCAACAACACAAAACAGCTAGGTCTGCACCTAAAATATGTTTTGAATTTTTTGATAATTATCGATATCGATCAATATGATTTCTATTTTATCGATATGCTTTTTTCCTATATCGTCCTGGCTTAATAATTTGGGGCCAAATCAAAAACGGTTGGGGCCAATCACGCTGCAGTATTATGGTTAAGGCGGGACATACCAGCTGTGATGAAACCAAGAGCTGCCGAGCCCACAGCCGACCCAACATAAACACAGCAGCGCAGGACGACGTAGCTGCTGCTCTCACATCTGATTGGTCAGAATCCACGATTTCTTTGAAAGAACAACAAGAAGCGCCTTGACCAGCAAAACTTGTGGTCTTTCATGGTGCCTGCTGCTTACATTTTCATTTGATAACGTGATTGGCTAAAACCAACCTTTGGTAGGTGGGCACCAGGTGTCCCTTCAACCAATCAACTTAGAAAGTTCTGCTGAATGTCCCTCCTTTCCCCAAAGGGACTGGATTGGAGCGGAACCAGATTGATTAGGTGCAGAACGTAGATGGCTGCACATTATCAATCTGACCAGGTTAAAGGTATTTAGGCCTGTACTAATTTGTTTCCAAAGCTCTGGAGATATTTGTATGTTGCAGAAAGCTGGAAAACTGGATAATTTTTACTCCAAACTGTAACTGAGAAGACTGATGACGGCTGTGAAGGACCTCTGGGTCATGTGCTTCATGCGGCCTCCACACCTCTGCCGTTGTGTTGAGATGTTAGGATCTCTCCCAGCTCAGCTGCAGGTTGTGTTTAATGAAAGGTTCAGGTCCATTCAGGCGGCGCCCAGGACTCCCAGCATGCTAAGCAGCAGCGGGAGTTGCAGTTGCGCTCGTCCTGCAGCAGCGGCAGGAAGCAGGTGGACGCCCTGCCTGTTGCTCATCATGTTACGGGCGTCCTGCAGCGCGCTGACAGCAGCCCTGCTGGAGTTCGGGTCTCCGCTGGTGACCAGGTCAAACACGCATGCGTGATAGTAGACATCTTGGGTAGGAAGCAGTGCAGCACAGTGAGCTTCTGCTCTGATGGTGGCTGCAGCCAAAGAGTCCAGCGCTGTGGGGCGGAGCGTGTTCATCCTCTGGGAGGCGGGGCAGCCCCACATGCAGAGCTGCAGGTCGTGTTCGGGGTCAAAGGCCTCCACGATGCCACGGGGCGAGCGGATGGATAGGCTGAGGGAACGGCCGCTCTGACGCACCACCAGCAGCGTGCCGATGTAAGCTGCTCGGATCTCCGCGTGCCGGCCGAGACTCTCGGTCCGCACCGTCAGGATGCGGTGGCCTCGGCGCTCACCACTCCACACTGAGCCATCAGAGAACGCGGCAGGAACGTTGTCCAGCTCCGCCTGGTACAGCTGCTGGTCAGTACACGGACGCCAACTCTTGAAGATGATGGTGACCTGGACAGAGACAGAACCCCAGAGGGAACAGATGGAATACCGGTGAATAGGAGACCGGAAAGATCCTAATAATTCATAAAGTTATTTGATCCTATTACTGAGATGAAAGGATCTAAACAATGTTAACCATGGATTTTAGTTACATTGTTGTTACAACTGGCTCCTCTGGACGTGGAGGAGCAGAGCCTCCACTCTGAGTCCTCCCCGGATGGTCGTTGAGCTCCTCACCCTATCTCTAAGGGAGAGCCCAGACACACTACGGAGAAAACTCATTTCGGCTGCTAGTGGAGGACTTTAAGTATCTTGGGGTCTTGTTCACAAATGAGGGGAAGATGGAGATCGACAGGCGGATTGGTGCAGCGTCTGCTGTGAAGCGGGCGCTGTACCAATCCGTTGTGGTGAAGAGAGAGCTGAGCCAAAGGGCGAAGCTCTCGATTTACCGGTCGATCTACGTTCCTACCCTCATCTATGGTGGGACTACACCTTGGACACACTTAACCTCACAGTCATATTTTTGCATGTTTTTGTGGAGGAGGCCAGAGAATCCTTGCATGTATAGGGAGAGCATACAAACTCCATGCAGAAAGGTTTTTGCTGCAAGGCAACAGTGCCACCAACTCTGCCACCATACAGCCCCCGAAAAACCTTTCAGGAAAGTGTGTTGAAGAAACTGACACTATTGTAATCGGCTTCTGGTTCAGAAGTAATGAACTGAGCTTCTGATGTCACGAAGAGGAGCCGTTGGTGAAATCTGGTGGAAGTAATGAGCTCCAGGAGGAACTAAGCTTGGCTGAAACATTAAATCCAGGCCGGTGTCCTGATTTTAATTTGCCTGTTGAAACAAACCTGATTTATATGAAAGGCTCATTAGCAGAAATGAGTGACGCCTCCATCCAGATTGTTGTTCCGCTAAGAACCAACTACCTTTCTAGACTGATCACGTTTTGCCTCGCACAACCTGATCTGGGGAGGTCACAGGGCATGTGCGCTTTCAGACCATGCAGCCAGGCTTGCAGAACCAAAGGGGCGTGGCCAACAACTTGCAGAATTGGTCCGAGTTATCTACTGGGATATGCATCCAGGACTTCTCACAAGTCCAGCTGAGCTCTGTGTAGCAGTCCTCATGCAGGCTGACCTAGTGCTTTTAGTGTGTTACATACAAGAAAACGTGTGATCCTCCCTCAAGACTGGTTTCTACTTCAGATTCTGCTGACCGGATCTCAGATCAGATGCACCAAGATTATATGGTGAGGGCATCAGAGGTGGGTCCACTTCAACCTTCGGCACTTCGGTAGATGATAAACATGTAGATCCTAGAAGGTCACCGGTTCAAAACCCCCACTCTGGGTCCCTCAGCAAGACCCTTGACCACAGATTGCTCCCCGGCGCCACTCAGTGTGGCAGCACACAGCTCCATGAGAGATGGGTTAAACTCATGGACAAACTTCTCCTCTGTGAGACTAGAAAATCATCTTTTCGAAGTAGCTTCAACTAGTGAGCAATTTCGTCTTTACTAGTTGACTTGCAGACCAAAAGTGGTGTTACTAGTCAACTCGTGTGGATTTATGAGCCACACAAGATCGTCATGACTTGTTTCAGTCAGGCACACAAGTTAACTAGTTGTTACTGTATGTTTTTCTTGTATTAGTGAATTGGTAATAATATGAAAGCTTTGACGAGTAAATTAGCGGGCATTTTAGGGTCAATTAGTTGACTAGTTATTTTGAAGTTGCACTACTTGACCACTACTCACATTTAAGGGTCATTGGTAAACTACTGGCCATATTTTGTTTTAATTAGTCCACATGTTGTTTATTTTATGCCAACTAGTTAACTAGTGTGACACAGTTGTCAACTAGTTTGACTTAGTCACCGACCAAGGCATCAAAACATTTTAAAATTGTATTTTAAAGGTGCAATTGCAACAGTTTGGCTTACTAGTAGAACTAATGCTTCTACTAATTGGCTAACAGTGCCAACTAGTAGAAGCTAGGGCCAAGTTCCAAGCTCCATCATATATCAGAGCTCTGATTACCCCGTATGTTCCTAACAGAGCACTTCGCTCTCAGACTGCAGGTCTGCTGGTGGTTCCTAGAGTCTCTAAAAGTAGAATGGGAGGCAGATCCTTTAGCTATCAGGCTCCTCTCCTGTGGAACCAACTCCCAGTTTTGGTCCGTGAGGCAGACACCCTGTCTACTTTTAAGACTAATCTTAAAACCTTCCTTTTTGACAAAGCTTATAGTTAGAGTGGCTCATGTTACCCTGAGCTACCTCTATAGTTATGCTGCTATAGGCTTAGGCTGCTGGAGGACATCAGTAGCCTCCAGTAGCCTTTCTCTCTCTCTGCTGAGTTCTCCTACTGCTGTCCAATCTGCATTATTTGTTGTTATTTCAGCTTTAAACTTTGTGTTCTGTCTTTTTTCTCTTCATAGAAGGTACACCTGGTCTGGCGTTCTGTTAGCTGTGACATCATCAGGGGAGGCAGATCATCCTCTATTACCATCTAACATAGAAAGTACTCCTGGATCAATGTGAGCTTCTGTGCTTTCTGTGTCTCTGCTCTGTCTTCTCTAAGCCCCAGTGGGTCGAGGCAGATGAGCGTTCACACTGAGCCTGGTTCTGGTTCTGCTGGAGGTTCTCCTCCCTGTTAAAGGGGAGTTTTCCTCTCCACTGTCGCTTCATGCATGCTCAGTATGAGGGATTGCTGCAAAGCCATCAACAATGCAGACGACTGTCCACTGTGGCTCTACGCTCTTTCAGGAGGAGTGAATGCTGCTTGGAGAGACTTGATGCAACCTGCTGGGTTTCCTTAGAGAGGAAACTTTCTGACCAACCTGGAGGATCTGATGGAGTCTGACTTTGTAAAGTGCCTTGAGATGACATGTATCATGAATTGGTGCTGTATAAATAAAAGTGAATTGAATTGAAAAGTTGGTGAAAAAGGGCTACTAGTTGGCCTAACAATGGCTCTTGTACAGTTCAACAAAATGCTGAGGCAGACTGAGCAAATGTGTAGTGCAGGACACTATAACATAAAAATGTATAAATATACTGAATAAATACACTAAAAGCTTGCCCTACAGGGATAGGACACATGCTCAACAGAGATGCAGAAGTCGTGCACACATTCTGTGAGCTAGCCACTGTCTGAGGATTTCCATTGTACTTCTCCCACTTTCTTTGGATGTACCCTAACGTTTTGGTGTGCTGCTCATTAAACGAATGCACAATCCTCGTGATGAAGGTGACTAATCCATACTTCTAAGTTTTTTTTGTAGGTGGTGTGGAGCAGAACCAGCTATAGCCTGCAGGATACTCGCCTCAGCAAACAAGAACTGGATTTTTCCACCGTTGCTTCACCTAAACCTCATAAAATTCAAGCAACAGAGCGGATCTTTATCTCACCTTGGTGAGAACTGTGGGGTACGACCCACCCTTGGCTGGCGTACTGGTGACCTGTACATACAGGTAGTCATTGTCTATGAGAGGCCACGCCCCCCGAGCAGCACATGTGTGGAAGTCATTATTGAAGGTTCGAATGTGAGGGTCTCCGAACACGCTGCAGTACAGGTACTCTGGCATCTGTCCTTCTCTGCTGACGTGGTTCCTCTCATAGAGGCAGGTGTCTCCTGACATGGTGCCTTGCGGCAGGGGCCCCGGCTGGAGCGTGGGCCCCGCCCTGGGGCAGCGGTGCTGGATCAGCAGGTCCTCAATGCCCTGAACTGCAGAGTGGTAGGCGAGGTCTCCTCGACACGAGCGCGCCATCCTCTTGGTGCACATGCCGTAGGAGCGCAGGGCGCCGCAGTACGCGGAGTTCACCGCCTCCCTGCTGAGAGCTGCTGCGCTGCTGCTGCTCAGGTGGACAGTCGCAGCAACAAACTCTGCGTTGCACCTCAGGATCCGACAGGAAGCTGCAGCTGAGGAGAGAAGGTTGGATGTTAATCTGATGTGATGAAGAACCCATGAAGAAGACAAATCGGGGCTTTTATTTTGAAGGATGCTTGCAGTGGTTTTATCCAGATGCTGGAAATAAATCTACAGCTTTCATAAATGCAGGATCAGACCCAGTGTAACATGTTGGTGCAGCACCTTGTGGAAGCATTCGCATGGTGTGCTTTTGTATTCAACCTCCTGTTACTGCAGGTGCAGCTGTGGGTCTTTTTGGGTCAGCCTCTACCAGCTTCGCTCGTACAGGCTGGAAGTTCTGCTCTGTTCTTTGCAGAACAGCTCAAACTCCATCAGACTGGATGGAGAACACCTGTTAACATCAGTTTTCAAGCCTTGCTACAGAGTCTCTCTAGGCTATAGGTCTGAACTTTGACTAGGCCATTCTAAACCATCCCATAGCATCTCAGCTGAATGTTCAGGGTGGTTGTCCTGTTGGAAGGTGACGAAGCGGCCTCTAGTTCTTCCTGTCTCACTGACCAAGGCCCGCCTCACCCAGTTTGTAGATTTGGCAGCAACGGAAGAAAACGATTATCAGAGACAAAACACTCAGAATGTACATATATTTATTACAATTGGAATTCCAGGGGGAGACACACACAACTTTATCCTAAAGCCCATGTTGTAACACACGGAGTTCACCCTCCCATGTTGGCTGCAGGCGTGTGTCTGAAGAACCAGCCCAGGGGCGCACACCTAATAGTGATGTCGGGGGTGGGGGGGGAGCTACACACACTCTGTGCTTGTCTTCTCACATGCAAAACAGATCCACATTCCAGTGTCACCCAAGGAGTTATCTTTTCATTCATTGACCAGGTGTTTATAGGATTCTACGCAGAAAAACATTAAGAACAATAAAAAAGCTTTTACCATAAACCTTCGTGACGGGTACCCCCCATAAAACCTCATGCCACTTTGCCTGGTATCCAACAAGACGGTTGGGTGAATTTATAGCTTTGAGTGAACCTGCAGACCCCCATCCTATGTAGATCCCAGGCCATAAAGTTTACAATAGTAATTAGAACTTAGGTATATCTTACTGCTTTAAGGAAATTACATAATTAATACAACAACTGATTATATATTTCCATAACAATTGTGAACCTCCACCCTAGTCTCAGGTCTTCTGCTGCCTCTAACAGCTTTTCCTCCAGGATGGTCCTGAATTTACCTCCTTCCATCTTCCCATCAGCTCAGACCAGCTTCCCTG
Source organism: Fundulus diaphanus (assembly GCA_037039145.1). Lineage (NCBI taxonomy): Eukaryota > Metazoa > Chordata > Actinopteri > Cyprinodontiformes > Fundulidae > Fundulus > Fundulus diaphanus. The sequence goes on along the minus strand of CM073130.1, from coordinate 51,583,307 downwards.
TCCTGGTAGGTCTGCAGGTGGTCCATCCTCTCTCCAGGTCCAGATGATGATCAGAGCTCTGGGATGTTGCTGTAGAACCTGACCTGCTCTAAACTGGACCAGAACTTCCTTTCTGACCCGTCTGCTGGGTTCCCTGGTCTCCATGCTGCTGGATGCTCTCTGATGTTCTCTAGTTGCTGAAATCGCCCTCACAGAACAGCTGCATTTAAAGTCAGTTTATATTCAGTTACACAAAGAACCCAGATGTACATTTTTAATCAACAGCCTTCTGAAGGAAACTGGCTTCACTGCATTTTATGTAGGTGACTCAGAGTAAAGGGGGCTGAATACAAAACATCATTTTAAGTTTTCTGTTTATAAGAACCATAAAAATCATGTTCTGTTCCTTTTGGTCCGACACACACAGCCCTGGTAGAACCGTACAAATGTTTGTGTTTAGAACGGGACAAGATGCTGACCCTCCAGGGGGTGTGAATACTTCTGCAGTAAGGGGGGAGTTTAGGCTCAGCTGCAGCCTCGTGTCGGTGTGGGTGCTCGTACCTTCAGGTAAACTCAGCTGAACCAGCAGCAGGGTCAGGTGGATGCAGCGTTCCCATGGTAACAGCGCCAGCCGCACCTCCATCAGTGCGGAGCGGCGGCGGTGGCCTGAAAGGCGACAGAGGAGAGCAGAGGGTCTCATTTACTTCAATTCAGTCTGTGTATATCGCACCAATTAACAGCACCTGCAGACTCAGGACTCTTTACGGAGACATTTCTGCCGAACCATCCCGACATATTGGCCACAAAGTTTCCCGTATGGGCAGGTTGAGGCAGGAGTCTGTGAGCAGGGACCCCAGAGCCCCATGTGGCTCTCATAAAACCAGTTAGGAGATGCTTTTAACTCAGGCTGGACGATAATTCAATAACGATATATATCGATGATAGAAAAAGGGTTAATAAAAAGTTCAATAGAATTCTAGCCATGTAGGTTAATATTACATCATTACATCCTCCCAATCAATCACAACGCAGACTTAGGAATCAAGCTCCGCCCCCTTCAGAGAGTTCAGAGAGCGCGTTTTTTATTCTTTTTTAAAAATTTGCAGTTTTGGTAAAAAGTTGGTTGAATAAAGAGTTGAGTTTGAATTCAGTGTTTGTGTCTGTATCTAAAAATAGGTTTCTAAGCAACAGCATATTATGGCCAGGGCTGCACTTAAATATTTGTTTTGAATTTGTTGATAATTGTCGATATCGATCAATATGATTTTTTTTTATCAATATGATTTTTTTCTGTATCGTCCAGCCCTAATTTTGACTATCAAGCCAATCAGAAAGGTTTTTTTTAATAGTTATTCTGTGACTTCATGCAATATCTGCAACTTGGCTTTTAAAGTAATTTAATGTTTTTTTAATCGTGTGATTTATATTCTTTACTGGACTACCTATCTGTCTATGCATGGAAAGGTCTCACTAAGTGTAGGAGCCTGAATTTATATTTCGTGATTTTCTTGGTATGTTATTAATGTTTTGGGTTTGGTTTTTTTGCTAAATTTACTTTTCTTGAATTAATAGATATCATTGGTAATTCATATTAATTTTGGGAATTTGTATATTTAGCTGTTGTGGTTATTTTATCACTATTTTAATTACTTCTTTGGTTTAAGGCTCCATACGTGTCACTTTTAAGGATGATGCATCATGGGAGTTTTGTTGTGTGTAGCTCACAGAGAGGAGCCAAATGGTTTTTTTGACCTCTGTCGTCTTTATCCTTTGTATGTATGTTTGGCACCCTATTTTGGTTTTATCTACTCACTAAAAAGTTTTTTTTAAATGCGTTAACGTCTCCATGGATTTTCTTTGGACGACTCATCTGGACAACTTGTGTTTTGAAATGTTGAGAGCGCAGCGAGTCAGGTCGCCTTCACTGATTTTTGAACCCTGCACTAAGAGTTTGTTTGTCCTTTGTAAAAGTTACATGATTCATTTTGTTCTAGAATTTGAACATATAAATACATTTTTGTGTAATTTTATGAGCTTTTATAACAATAAGTACAGTTTATTTAGTACATTGTTAATAAAACCTTTTTGTTTTTGCAGCTGTACACACATTTTATTTTGTGGCAGCAGGGACCAAAGCGGCTCTCAGGATGATGATGGTTCCAGACCCCTGATCTAAGGAAAGCCAGAAGGTTGCATCCAGTCATTGACTCGCAGTAATCCCTCCTCCTGGGTGAACATGGAGCCACGGTGGACAGTCGCCTGCTTGTTAATGTCTGTTTGGGTGTAAATGAGCTCCTCTGGTGGTCTCTGGTCATCCGGATGCTTCCATCACATCTCCACCTCCCTGAACGCTGGTCCCTGCGAATCCTTGATGGATTCATGTGATTATAAGGAACTGCGGTTCGTCAGCGGCGCACAATGAGATCATCTGAGGTCATCGTTCCTCTGAATTACCTCCAGGCCAGACAGCTGGGAGATCAATAAGTTGAGCTGTGAACACAGCCGAGTCCAAACATCTTGATCGAGCTCTCAGTAGGACGTGTTTCAAGTTTTATTACAAATCAGCTGTTGTTCTGTTTACATCTCAGCCCAGGTTGTTCAGACTGTGGGTGAAAGTTGCTCAGTGCTGAGAAATCACAAAACTATGATGAAGCTGCTCCTGTTTGGACCGCCACATCTCGGCCATCCTTTCCACCAGAACCATCATTCAGTTTAAACAGGTCACAGGAAGTAGGACTTTATTTGGGCTTTACTTCATTTTTATCCCTTTTCCAGTTTTTCGACGATCACAGTTTAAGTTTGAGGATTTTTAGCAGATTTTCCCCCAGAAGGTTCAGTTCAGACTGTGATGATGGTTCTGACCAAGTTAAATATTCAGGACTTTCCAGACTTAACCAGTTTCTCCATCCAATAATAGGTATTTTAGTCTCCAGTATGTCCCCCAATGCTGTAGACTTCCTGTTTCCTGTCCAATCAGAGCCCAGATGGCAGAAAGACACGCCCACACTCTCATTCAGTCCCAGTAGGTTCCTCCTCTGGATGGTTCTGTAGAACCTGGACCTGAGCGTTCTGTTTAGAGTTAGAGTTTAAGGCTGGAGGTTTGGTCTGATGAGGAGTGATGCTGTGGGCTCCTCAGGAGGAACTTTTCTTACTTCCTCATCCTTGCATGAATCAGCTGATTTTTATGTTAATCCATCACGTCTGCCTCCATAAAGTCCGAGTCAAGAGGGTCTGCATCAACGTTTGGGATTTTCAAAATAAACCTCATGGACTCATACGGTCCCAGCAGGAAAACCCAGCAGCTGCGGGGGGGGGGGGGGGGGGGGGGGGGGGGGGTTCTGCTTTATCTCCATCTGAGGAGCTGCCGGTTTGGACCCTTTGATGAGATGTTTGTCTTCATCCTGCAGCTCTGACCGAGCAGTGAGGCTCCCTCAGCATCCGGTTGCTGTTGACCTTCTGGTGTCGGCGTGTCGTAACGTGGACTTTTGTCTGTTTGTTTGCTTCCTTTATGTCTACGTAACCCAGGCGTCTGCAACCTGTGGCTCCAGAGCCACATGTGGCTATTTACACCTTCAGCTTTGGCTCTTAAAAACTTGGTCAATGTTTCTAAATGTAAAGGTAATTTATAATTGCTAGCTTTAGGATGCATTTAGTTCTGCAATATATGCATAACTTTTCCAGAAAGAAAGAAACTAATGGTGTATAGAATATTTTACTATAGATAAATGAAGTATCTTTTTGTTAGTAGGTTGCAAATGACTTGCTTTTTCATCATTTTGATGCCATTTGCTATAAAAATCAAATGTCCAATTGAAGAAAATGCATTAAACCTAAACTTAAATTCAGTTGGTTAAATAATAAACACTGTTCATCTTTAATTTAAAAAAATGTAAACAAGTTTCCTATAGTATACTATAAAAAACAAGCTCTTGTTTCAGAGAGATGTGTAACTTTTGTGGCTCTAAACAAAATTTGTTTAGCTGGACCGAGGGCAGAAATGGCTCGGCGGGTTGTAAAGGTCGCTGACCCCTGAGCTAACTAAACCGCAGCGTGCAGGAGGCGGGGCTTACAGCCATGCTGTGCTGCAATTGGTCAAACCGTCAAACAGCTGACTGAAGGAGGAACAGTTAAAGCCACATGTAAAAACATGAGAGGATCCTGCAGTCGCTTCAGTCTCCCAGGGATCAAACTTGTTCTGAAATATTTCTGCATGGTCACAGAATCGTGGCGATACTCAACAACTAGTCAGATTAAATTATATTAAGGATGTTAGATGCAGCAGCCTGTCAGAGAAATCTGTTGTTTTCTTTAGTTAAATAAATAAAAAAATCTTAAAGACGCCCCCATCATCTCTCACGTCATTTTCTTCCTGTTTCTTAGAGACTTTCAGATATTCTGAACTGGAGAAAGTTTTCCTAAACTCCTGTTTTTCCTGCTGTGGTCCATTTCCAGGACTGAAGTTAAATGTAAGGATCAGCCAAAGATCTCTAGAAAGTCTGAAGGAACCAGAACTGAACACGGTGAGGCAGCCTTCGTTCCCTGGACCAAACCTGAGATGTGCAGAAACTGTTGGTTCCTTAAATCAGGACTGAACACATTTTCTGTACTGCAGCCTCTCCATGCAGGTCAAACTTTGATTTTTATCACTTCTTAGCTTTTCATTTGTTTTAAATTTACACCTTAATGTTTCCTCCTTTTATGAAAAGCTTAATCGTTTCAGTGCATTCAGTGTTTTTAATTAATTTAAATGAATAACTGTGAATGAAAGGGTTTAATCAACTAAACTTACCTTCTGTTTGTCTGTGAGTTAAATTTAAACTCCAGTTGCTTCACAGACTTTAATTACAAACATTTGGTTTGACTCTATAATCTATACCTATAATCTCCTATAAGAGTGTGATCCTGTTATATAAATATTTGTGCATTATTATAAAATAAATCAATCTATATATAATGGGGCACTTTTTATTTTTACAAAAAAAATGTTTTTTTATTCAACAATTAACACAAACTAAACAACATGGTAAGTGTGAATATTATTGAGTCTGAGATCATATTTAATCCGCCTTAAAGATGTTCATCAGTCAGATTCAACCCAATATTTGCTGTAAATCTTGATCCATGAAGTAATTAACGGTCTGTGGTGTCGGCTGGACCAATAATCAGATATTTACCATTTAAAATAAATCAAAACAAAGTTAAAGGTCTTTTTCAGCTTCTGTTAGTCCCAACAGGAGAAAACTCCAGTTAAATGAGAATAAATAAGTCGGACAGAACCTCCATGTTCCCCCTGATTCTGACCCGCAGGACGTTTTCACCTCCAACCTGTGTTTGCTTTACCTCCAGCTGGTCCTGGATCAGAGTCTGGCCATGTGTGCTGTCAGCGAGGATCGTTCACCCAGAGAAAACCCAGAAACTCTGGCAGACTCGGCCCGAGTTCTGTTGCAGGCTCTGCAGGTCCAGTCTGGTTCTGGTCCGAGCCTCGTGCTCACAGCTGACTGGGAGCTTCTGGTGCTTCTAAATAAATCCTGAACGACCACCTGCTGCATGACAACTGTCCTCACACACACACACACACACACACACACACACACACACACACACACACACACACACACACACACACACACACACACACGCAGCGGTGTGTATTTTTACTTCAGGCCTCCAGGAAGCTGAACTCTGTTTTCAACTCAACGTTTTTATTTTTTTATTTTTAACTCGAGCAGAAAACTTTGATCACATTGCTGAAATGTTTCTCTCTAACAATAATTTTATTCTCACAAGCTTCTTTAAAAACCTGATTTCACGGTTCAGAGCAGCTTTGTATTGTTTTTTTTTCCTGCTGCAGATGAGATGAAACTAAAAATAACATTTTAATCAGTAAAACGGTGACTCCAATGAAACTAATTTAAAGCAGTGCAGCTTCCTGTTGGAATAAAACTTCTTGGAATAAACTGTGAAGCTAGCGAAGATCACAGAGTTTAGGAATTTTTTAATTGTAATGTAACGGGATAACAATTTGCTGAATCAAAATTTCTACATGAGTCAAAATAAACTGAATAAAAAATTGCATTTTAAAAAAAAAGATTATATATAAATATTCACATGCACGTCAAACCTAGTTTTCATAGTCCTGAATAATTTCAATAATTTTCTTATTTATTGTTGTTATTATTATTATTATTATTGTATTTCCTTTTAAATTTTATTCCTGTTAGTATATTTTTACTTTTCCATCCTTAGGTTTATATTTATATTATGATGTTTACTGTTATATACTAGATAGTTTTATGGACTGGAAGTCCATTTAGATGTTTCTGAGGCCAGGATATTCTGGATCGAACCTTTTAAACACTGACAAACAACAATTAATTAATAATGAGAGAGAAAACGGGCGCCATTAAAAGTTCCTGTCCTGCAGTACCGGGGAGCAGGCAGCAGGGGGCAGCAGAGAAACACTGCTGCAGCTGCTTGGATGGAGACCAGGTGATGTTTCACCTGAGGGAGGCGCCCTCACAGCTCTACCTGCAGCCAGGATGTGCTGCTGCTCTGCAGGTGAGCCAGTTTCAGGTGTTTTCATCTCACCTGTATTTTTTTGTTTACATAAGGTTTGCAGAGCTGGAACCATGGATGCTCCTGCACAGCCTAACAGAGATTCCCCTTAAAGTGGGGCCCCTCCACGCCTCACTGAGCAGCTCTCGGGGTCTTTGTTGGCGTTCAGAGGTGGGAGGAGGCAGAGGGAGATAAAACCAGGAGCGATGGACTGAGACCCTCCACAGAGCAGAAACTACAGGACGAAGGAGAGGCTGCCTGGAGGTGAGAGTTTCATTTATTCTGTTAAGTTACTGTCAGTTTCTCTCAGTGAAGCCTGGTCGAATAAAACTGAACCAGAAGAAAATGTTCTGCTTCTTAACGTTATAAAAATATAGATCCAGAGCAAATCTGACACGTTTCAGGTCAGTCGGTCTAAATGTGAAAATATGAAAGAGGTTCAGGTTTAACACAGATAACTTTTATTAGAAATGTAAAACATCACCAGTTATTTTTTAAATTAAAGCTGACTTTATTAAATATTTGAACAGCAATACATTTTAATGAAAATCTTATCAGCAGTTAGCCGCTTGATATGTTCATCTGCTGATTTAAATTTGCGGTTCAGCAACAACAGCAACTAATATTTAGCTAAAATAAATGCAGTTTGTATGATTCTAGCTGGAGGTTTAAAGTTTTTGACAATATCTTCATAAGATCCTTTTAAATCTAATTAGATTTCTCAAAAACTGACCTTTTTCGTGGATTTAACGACAAACTGGTGGATTTTATGAACCACATCTGAAAACTTTTCAGTCACACTTTCTGGACGGTCGGTTTGCAGCGAGGATCAGAACTGAGCCCAGAACCATTGTAACATGAAAACTTCCTCACTTTGTGACTTAACACCAAAGCTAAACATGGTTTCAGTTGAGAAAAGATATATTCTGATCTAAAAGTGAAAAACTCAACAGAATCAGACAGTTTATTGGGATTCTTGTGTTGAGATAAAACAAAAGACTTGGAATGCGGCCACGTTTTCCTCTCACTCATTTCATTCAAATACAAGTTTTAAAAGAAATCATTGAGTGAATAAATGGAGCATGAACTGTTTCTGGAAGCTAGAAACAGAAATAATAAGTTGGTTTATTGCTAACATGATTCATTCTGCACTATAATAATTAGCCAGAGCTTGACATCAGGCTTCTTGGCGTGCAGAAGGTCTTGAAACGGCTTTATTTTGTTCCTACTTCCTGGTTCTATTTGTTAAATTTGTCTGGAGCAAAGATCTCCAGCAGCGGAGTGGTCCGTTTTACTCTGGTTCTGCAGCTTTTTTCCAGGAAATGAAACCTGTGAGGTTTAGCAGCTCGTCCCGCGTGTCTGAGGGACATTAATCCGTCCGCAGGCACTTTGTGGAGACTCACTGAAACTCCTCATGCTTGGAGGTTGGTTGAAGATAGGTTCGGTTCCGGTAAAACTCTGCAGATCATCATACCCGTGTTGAAGGAACGGGTCTGCAGAACTTGAAGTTCTGAGCAGGTCATCGAAGGTCCGTTGGGGCGGGGGCGGTCCGGAGACCTGCAGGACAGCGGGTCCCATGTGAGCTGGAGTTTGAAACGTTGTGGTACTGGTACCATGGGGTTCAGGGAGAGTGAGAACATCTGCTTAGGTTCAGTACAGGTTAGGTCCGGTTTAGGCTGAAGTTTTGGTTCAAGCTCAAGATTAATTTTCTGTGAACTTTGTTCCAGGGTGCTGGGTTTGTTTCCTCCCGGGGGCGGGCAGGTTCGGGATGCGGTGCACTGTTGTCATGTCGCCTCCCTCCAATATTGCACTCGTCCCGGCCTCCCCGGCCCAGGGGTCGCGACCCCGCGCTCGCCTCCAGAAGGACAGGAGACGGAGAGTCCTGCGCCGTGGGGAGACGAAGGACGGCAAAGATCTGCCGGTGGTTTGTGGGAAAAAATGACGTCGTATCCAGCAGAAACTGAGCAGAATTTATTTAAAAATATTATCTGGGTTTAAGCCTGAAAATGAACGTTTTTAGTTTTTGAAGGGCTCACATTTTGTTGCCTTGACTTGCTTCTTTGGACCTCTGAACCATTAAAAAGACTCTTTCTTTCTCACCTCCATCTCGTCAGTTTAATGTGTTGAAAGTTTTGGTTTGTAAAGTTGAACCTAAAGTTTTCGGTGTTTCTGCGTTTTTATTGAGCGACACGTCTCTCTGCCCAGGGCGGCACGGCCCCCACTCTCTGTCAGCAGCAGGGTTCTATTGTTTCTACTGGGGTGTTCTTGCAGCAAGAAGGTCCCGGGTTTGAATCCCACCCTGGGGTCTTGCTAAACGTTCATTCAAGTGTTAGCGCTGTAATGCTAACACCGTGCCCAGCTGAAAACATTGGTGTCTGCTTCACATTTTGGTGCTAAAGTAAAGAGCTACGTCACATTTTTTTTTTTTTTGGAGAATGTGGAGCGAATTTGATCGTCTTTAAAAAGCTTAAACCAAAAAAAAAATACAAAAAAATTATGATACCTTTTATTTTGTTTATAAAATGACAAAAAAAGAATTTTGGAGGTATGTGATGTTAAAGACGACTGAATTATTCTACAACGATACATGAGCTTTAGAGCTTTAGAAACAAAAGAAATACATGGGCTTACAATTTATCTCTAAAATATTGTTAAAATCTCTAATTGAATATTCATAGACTGTAAGGAGATCTTACTATGTTAAACTACGGTCCTGGTGTCGGTCTTTGAAACTCCTATTTTGGAGTGGAATCGTTTTTGCATCATTTCATGAAATTTCTACAGAACCATCCAGAATTGGATTGGATAGAAAACAGGAAGTCCTCTAGAAGTGGGACACCCTGGACAATGGATCCATCCAAATACGTTCTAATTACAGCTCCCAGCTGCTGTCCCTTGATCTTTCATGGGTTCATCAGTCAGAACTAGGAAAGGAGTTTCGGACTGCTGTTCCGAATTCGGACAGCCTTTAACTCCGACGTCATTACGTGACTGAAACGCACATGGATGACGCAACTAAAATCCACACCTCAAAGCCTACAGCCTTCTGAAAGTGCGCGCTCTCTTCTCTCCGGACATTTTCGGACACAGCTCACAAAGGTGGGCTGTGCTTATACGTAATGTCACGCAGAGGATTATGGGATTCCTTATAGCTTCTTAGCGGCAGTAAGGGACATAGTGAGTTTCCTAGGCTAAACTAGCCGTGAGACGGGGCATACAGGCTCCTTTGCCTCCTTACTGACTGGACCACTCGAACAGCACTTATCATGGCGACTGCTGACACACTTTCGCTTTGGCTAAAGAGACGTTTTCAGACGCGGCCGATGTTTCTGTCACATTGTCCAGAAGACAAGTGACCAGCTGAGTCTAGTCACACCAACTGTGGAATCACCTGTACGACAACATGAAGTAGGCTGAAAGTCCTACTTCTTGTGCCTCCGGCGACATGCCCCACTGGAAGTTTAGGTGCTTCATCCACACGAACTTTGGTCGGTTTCCTTCAATTGGCTCTGGTTTTTCTCCGTTTTCCCTCCATTTCCTTACTTTTGACTGTTTGGTAAATTGCAGTCATATTTGTAATTTAGGTGTGTTGAGAAGTCGTGGCTGGTGATTAAAATTGGATGTAGCACAACAGAGATCAGGGATTATCATAAAACAAACTAAACATTTTGTTTCCTTGTGAAATGATTATTTTGTAAATAAAGGACCTAATTTTCTTTCGCTGCGCCATTAACTTCAATCTTGTTGCTCCTGTTGTCTGAGTAATTAATGTCTGACCGATTAATAATTTGACCTCTTCTGTTGCTACTCTTTAGGTCCAAGGCTCTGTTCTTGGACCTCTTCTATTTTCCCTTCTTATGCTGCCGCTTGGAGCCGTTATAACTGTTATCCTTTCACCGCTATGCTGATGATCCACAGATCTACGTGTCTCTGAAGCCAGGTTGCAGTAATGCTCTCCATTCTCTACTGGACTGCATTACTGCCGTCAAACAGGCCGGGGCAGAACTTCTTGTTTTTAAATAAACCAAAGACTTGTTTAATAAACCAAGACATTGTTTACATTTCAATTGTTTACTTTTAAATCACTGCTGCACCTCACACTGTGATTTTTCTCCTGCATTGTTTACATTTCTGTATGCAACGAAATTTCGTTCTGTACGCACCCTGTGCATACAAAATGACAAATAAAGTTGTCTAAGTCTAAGACTGAAGGTATTTTAGTCGGTGGCAACTCTACTTCAGATGTTGGTGCTTCAACTTTTAATCTAAAGAACACACTTAAATATATCATAAGAATTTGACATTTAAACATCAAATTAACTGAGATCAGGGCTAGCAATTTTTACAGAGGCGTATTTTGGCCAAAGTTGAGCCTTTTTAAAATCGTCCTGACCTGAAGAAGCCGTTTATGTTGCTACCAGCTCCAGACTGGACTACTGTTGCCCTCTCCATGTCGGTGCCTCCCAGTCGAGCCTCAATCACCTTCAGCTCATCCAGAAAGCAGCCGGCCGTCTTTTGACCAACACCTGCTGATCGCTCTGTTTTATATTCTGTAGACTGGCTTCCTGTTCATTTTAGAATTGATTTTAAACTTTTACTGTTTGTTTTTAAATCTCTTAATGGTCGTGAAACTCCTGATTTATCTGAGTGTTTGTGGCAAGTCCTTGATGTAATCCAGTTAGCTTTATCATATGCTCCAAGAACTGAGCTTAAACGCTGAGGTGGACCAGGTATTATTAGGTAGGTAACCAGGCTCTGGAACCAGCTTCTTTTGGATCTTTGTGCCATCACAGAACCGAGCCTTTTTAAAAGCAAATTAAAGATGCATTTGTTTATAAATACTTTGAATGTACTTTCATTCATGATTAACTGAATTATTTGTGTTTCTCTGATCTTTTTGCGCTCCATGAATGAATGAATGGCTGAACAACTGGCTGCACAGTGGTAGATGTTAGTAGTACTGTTGACTTGCACCAAGGAGGTTCAAACACTGGATTTGAACCGGGCTCTTTCTGCAACAACTCTGCATGTTGTCCCTGGGCACTCTGGCTTCCTCCCACAGTCAAAAAAACACAAGTCAGGTTAATTGATCTCTCTAAATTAAGGTGTTTATGTTGTCCTGGTGATCTGTCCAGGATGGACTCTGTCTCTCGTGCACTGACTGCTGGAGATGAGCATCAGCCCCCTCTTTAAAAGTTGATAGTTGTCTAACCAACCAGTTAAGAGGAGTGGATCACTTTATTGCTTTTCTGTCTGTAATGTTCGGCAAGCCATACAGAAGGGAAATCGTCTAATTCGAGTAATTTAACTATATAGGTCGTACCGCACCCTGCGGCTTAAACACAAACAGCAAATAGTCGGGGTAATGTACATAGTTCAGGACAGCAATTCAGCATCTGCTGGTAACTTGACAACGTTCTGAACCCAAAAACACCAGTTTTCCTTATTTGCGCGTGCAGGAAGGAGGATCCATACTCTACACACCATCTGTGGTTCTGGAAGGACAGGGCAGAACTTAAATGCATGGGACCTAGGTCTAATTTAGCAAAGCACAGTTGATCAAAGGGAGTGGTGGCCTAGTGGTTAGGGCATTGTGCTTTTGTCTTGGAGGTTCTGAGTTCGACTGAACGAGAGTTTCAGCTCCCAGAATGCTCCCCGGGCGCCACACAGTAGCAGCCTGCTGCTCCATAAGGGATGGGTTAGATGCAGAAGAGAAATCTCATTGGAATGTATGTTGCAACTACAAATTAAGATATATACTGCTCAAAAAAATAAAGGGACCACTAAAATAACACATCCTAGATCTGAATGAATTAAATCTTCTGAATAAATACTTTGTTCTTTACATAGTAGCATGTGACTCTTTACTGTCTCATGCTACCATTAGAGAGAAAGCACCACCAGCATTCAAAAGTGAGCAAAACATCAGGCAGAAAGCAGAGGAACTGAGAAGTGTTCAGTGGTCACCACCTGCAGAACCACTCCTTTACTGGGGGGGTCTTGCTAATTTCCTCTAGTTTCCACCTGGTGTCTATTTCATCTGCACAACAGCAGGAGAAACAGATGGTCAATCAGTGTTGCTTCTTATGTGGACAGTTTGATTTCACAGAAGTGTGACTGACTTGGAGATACATTGTGTTCTTAACATGTTCCCTTTATTTTTTTTAGCACTATATGTAAAAATATCAACACATTCAACATTTGGGCATCAAAGGAGTGCTGGTATGCAATATTTGGAAAATTATAAAATTTACAATGTGATGCATTTACACTCTGCATGCCAATAATATGTCTGATCAGCCAGAACTTGGTGGCAGAGAAGCTAAAATTTAAATTGTCATGTTTGCATGTTTTTCTGATATAGTGCTTATTTATAATAATATATATATATATATATATATATATATATATATATATATATATATATATATATATATATATATATATATATATATATATATATATATATATATATGTAAATGTAAACACAAAACATGCAGTTCCCTGTTTGATCCTCGGGAATTAACAGATATGCAAAAGAAAAAAAAGTTTCTGCAACAATAATTACATGTTAAATTTTATATTACCTCAAAAAATGCATTATAAAATAAAATATTGAAATATCAGCACCCTGGTGCTGAAGCTCAGGATGAGCCTCCGTGCACATCGGGTGTTTTTATAAAAGAGATGATTGTCAGGATTCCACCAAAATCGTTGTGCCTTTAAAAATCCTTGCAGTGAAACTGGTTGATAAAAACAGACACAAACGGAAACACCAACAGTTTGTTTTTACGTCTTTTTCTAAAAGGAGACAATTGTCATCAGGACAGAAGCAAACATGTTGAGAACAATATTAAAGTATTACAGCAGCACAGAGTTAAAACCATGGAGGGGATGATAGAAACACTGAAGCTGAGGCTTCTCTACGCTCTGATGGCTGGTTTCTGTGTTTTATCAGCTTCCTGCCAGTCACACAAGCACACTTCCACTCAAACAGCCCAACTCCCAGTCAGACTCCAGGCCACACGGATCCACAGACGCTCGGCTCTCTGAGAGGTTTCATTCACTGCATCTGTGTGTGTGAACAGTCCGTCTGCTGCACTCAGACCTGAATGTGCATGAGCACCTGCTGACGGCGAGCTGCAAAGTCTTCTGGCACCGTGTCTGAAACAGCAGAAGGTTTGTTTAAAAAAGGGGAAGAGAACAGAAAAAAAACGTTTCCGACGGTCGGAGAAAGTTGCAGTCTGCGAGTTTTACCGTTACATCTGTAGCGCAGGTTGGACCAGATGATCTGTTCCTGTGAGAAGCAGAAAACTCCAAGTCGGCCTCCTCTCATCGTCGTGTCGATGACGACGCCGGAGTCCGCCACCATGTCTGTCCCCTCAAACAGCTTCACCCTGGAAACAAAACACACAATCTGGAGTCCAAAGATGCACATGAACCAGAACACTAAATGTAAAAACACTAAATACTATAAATTATTTAAAAATAAAATTTTATTCACCCTCAGTCAGGATGAGAAGATGCGTCAACTTTTAAAATTCACCTTAAGACACATTTTTATTCCTTGGCTTTTGACACATGTTGAGCCTTTTTCTCTTATTCCTTTTTACATTTCCATTGTATTTTCTATTGTATTTATCCATTTTAAATGTTTGATTATTTTCTGTGCAGGATTCTGTTGCAGCTGCTGTTGCTATAAAGTGCTTTTGTAAATAAAGTAGTAGAAGTAATAAAGTAGTAAACATCCCTTGACCTTCAAAACAAAAGCTAGGCTGCCACAAAACCTTTGCACATGTTGAAATGTTTCGCCTCATGAGCGCCACAGCTTTTACTCACCATGTTAGTCTCACACGTGCGCTACTGCTACAGCATTTACTCATCTGCTACTCAAATATCGATGTAATTATCCAGAAATAATATTACGTAATCTCACTCTACACCATGGTGTCTGCACTGATAAAGATTCACTTACCTCAGCGTGCTGGACGCTTGAAACTGAAAGTTAAACTATCGATTTGAACTAATTTGTGATTAATTTGGGAAATAATCATGTGACCACGTGGGTCACCATCCACTATTGAGATTTCAGTTCCAGTTAGTCCATCAGGGAAAAGTAAATGTCCCATCCTGACTCAGCAGAACACTGTGAATTCAACTTCTCTGATCCAAACATGCATGCACTTCTCAACTCAACTCAGTTTAATGATATAGTGCTGACTCACAATCGATGTCATCATTTAGACTCATTACTTTCCACAAAGATGCAAATTATATAGCAAAATAATAAATATTTGCTCCAAGCACCAATCAAAGCATTTTGTGACTCCTAGAAAACATAATTTTTTTGTAGAATGACCACGGAGAGGCAGTTTGAAGCTAATGCAATATTCAGCAAACTACCTTTACTCAAACTGAACATGAGCCCAAGAGATATTTATCTGAGCTTGCAGCACAACACTGTCAGATATAACATTATTCATAATAAAATATAAACATGGAAAACTGGAGTGATTTATGCTCAGTTTAGCATATTTAACTAGCCCTTTGAGCTGCCGCCTATTTCACACCATATTGTTCACCATATTCAGTACATAATAAACCAGCACGACTCAAACAGAAAACTACAAGGTCATCTGCAAACATGAAGATCATCTGACCAATTTTCTCCAATCAAACATAAACTGGTAAAATTTCCTTTCTGTTTACCACCATAGCTGCTAACTAAACCTTAGCGCACCAGTTCACGAGATCCATAAATCATTCCCTTTGCTGCATTTAGAGGAAACTCCAGCAGATATTTTAGATCTAAACTCCAAACCCTCCACAGGAAAACCGACAGAATCCAAATGATGCTGAAAGTAAAAACAGAAACATAATGCTTGACATTTAAAATGTTCCCACTATGTCATGGAGAGATGGAGCCAGAGTATACCAGGCCGACTTTACTGTAGCAACATCTCAAAATCAGAATCTCATTTATTGGCCAGTTACGTTTAGCTTCAGCTGGTGGACTGACAGAAAATAAGGGGGGAAAAAACATACAATAAAATCACGTTTTATTAAAATAACTAATTTACAGACATTGCTCAACACAAGACAGGGCAGTTTAAATAAGGTGAGCCCTGTCAAGTACAGACATCACAGACTCACTAGGCTCAGTGCAAGGTCTGAGGGGAGAAACCACAAACATTATTTACACAGACGCCTCATTATGTGTTGGAGCACATCCTGCATTGCCGCCATCTTGGATGGGTCTCTCCTACTCTAAGCTGGCATAGAAGCCAACCGGCGATAACTACTCAAAGTAGATCACACAGTGCAGGTCCAACAGATGGACCATAATTTTATGCTTATTCATTTGTTATTGCCATATTTCACAACTTAAGGCTGAATCACGTTGCCAAATTAAGTTCCCTGGAGTTACAGAGTACAAACACATGCAAGAAGCTGTGCAAAAAGTTTTTTTTCAACGGTCTTAAGCTCAAGCCCTGGTTGCATGCAGAGTAGTGTAAGACACCGGAATGACCTGGAAACACTTTTGCAGGCCTTTAAAAAACGTTGTGCATGTATGTGTGCATGCACAGCACGCAGAAATATGAAGGCATTATTGTTGGTGTGTAGAGAAAGCTCAGCATTGTACATGCAAGAGAGAGTTGAATAAATTTAAATGAACAATCCAACTTGTTTCTTTACTAAAATATAAAATATTTCAGTATGAAATCACATATTTATGCATTTATATGCCATATGTCTGTCTGTTAAAGAGCATACATTTATGAAATATGTTGTTTAAACAACTATTTCAGCATTAAAACATGTTTTTATGTGTAACAGTGTCCTGTTTCATAACCACATCTCTGCTGTTTCTAACAAACCAAACTGTGTGAAAATTGGGTAAAAAATTCAGGAAGTAATAATTTAGTTGGGCAGTTTCCTCAGTACAAATAAATGCACTGGGGTCTCGTGAGAGACCCATCCAAGATGGCGGCTGCGCGGAAACGTCAGCTCCAGCATGCAGCGCCAGTCCATGGGGCGTCTACCTAAATAATGTCTATGGGAAGAAACCACTGTTGTGATGGTCAGTACTGCAGATCTGTGGAGGAGTCCAGGGTGTGGGGGGTCAGTGATGTTTTCCTGCCTGCTTCCTGATCCTGGAGGTGCACATCTCAATGGATCTGCACCTCCTCAACAGAAAGAGGAGGCGCAGATCCATCTGATGAAGCCAAAGAGGAGAAAACCTTTGCCACATGTCTCCCCCTCTTTCAACCCCACTTCCTGTCAGCCTACTTTCAAGTAAAGTATGCGGCCATCGTATAATTCAATCAATCAGATGGGGACCTAAAACCAGGGTTAACCTAAGGAAAATCAAATGAATCAATTTTATACCAAATTAAATAAAGACTGAAGGAAAACTCCAGTTAGATCTCAGCTTTTCCACAGACCTTCTCTCCTTTTTTAATTTCCTCCTAACAGACTGAAGTGTGCATGTTGTGTTTCTCAAACTTCGGGTACTTCTGGGCTCCGGCTGCAACACTTTAACACCTAAATCAGACGCAAAAGTTCAGAGAAACTCCTGCAGGGGTAAAATAATCTCAGATGTGGATGTTGAGACCGGGGCCAGAGCGCTTTGCTCTGTCTCCGCTGCTGATCTGCATATGAACGGCTGCCGAGGCGGATTCCTGCCAGGTCTTTGGTCGTCATGGACACGGGCACAATGGAGAGCTGGGGGGCCCCGGGGGCCACAAAGAAGGTTCAGAGGGGAAAGAATGCAGTAAAGAGAAAAAGGAGAAAAGAGACGAATAACGGACGACAGACGAGTGTACGAGACATCTGCAGGCTGAGAGAGCTCCACCCGTTACTGCGTTACTGTAGTACAGTTCTACACCGAGTACCACGGAGCGCTGCGGTATCTTTACCAGAACTACGGTACAGTTCTGTTCGCTCAGACAGCAAAAACGTCGGCAGCTGAGGTAGAAAGAGGCACCAACATGGTTTTGGTCCCTGCAGGACATGAACGACATCTGCAGCAGACGTCTGAACATTTCCCCACATTTAGACCGCCGGGTCTGGTGGTGAGGGGAAGAATTTGGACCCGCTCTGCTTTGCAGAACTGTCGCCTTTAGAACCCGTTGTTTCTCTAAAGTTATGTTAAGTTTTATTCCAGAGAAAAAAAGATGAACCTCTTCCACAAACGTCCACTTTTGTCTCATCAGTCCATCATTAAGATGTTTTTTAGGTGAATGTGAGACGTTCTTTTGGGTCAGGAGTGGTTCTGGCATGGGACCTCTCCCATGGAGGCCATCGTTGCCCAGTCTCTCTTTCTTATAGTTGACCTCTGACCTTAACTGAGGCAGGGAGGCCTGCAGAGCTTTAGATGTTCTTCTGGGACCTCCTGGATGAGTCGGTGATGAACTCCTAGTGTTGGTAGGTTGGCCTCTCCTGGGAAGGTTCTCCGCACTTCCATGTTCTCTCCACGAGGTTCTCTCTGGTTCTCTGGAGTCCCAACGCCTCAGGAACGTCTTTGTGTCCAGATTGTTCCTCACCTGCTGTGACGGCCTACTTCATGTTGTCAGCCAGGTTCTGTTTAAGTCATTTCTTTATTTCTCGGTTTCCCAGGTATCATGTGTGGCTACTGAAATTCACCATCTAACCAGCTGATTTATTAATTAATGGGGGTTTGGCTGTATAAATAATGCTGTTAATCATAATTTAATCAGGATTTTGAGGGAGCTCATGTATGTTTGGAGCTTTATTCCCCTAATAAACATGACCGACATTTAAAAAATGCCTTTTGTTTTTTTCTCAACTTACATTTGTTTGTTGATCTGAAACATCTAACTAAGAAACGGGGTAAATACTTTCACACATCCTCACAGCTTTTTGTTGTTTCTGCTGCTTTCTGTTGTATGTTGGTATTTATGCACTGCTCGAGGTTTTAATAGATTAAAAAGTATTCTGTAAAAAAAAAAACAGAAGACAGTGATCTTCTTTGCATCTCACCTGATGTATCCCACCTGCGGCCGGTGGCTCAGCTGCCAGCGGTACGAGGTTAAGTCCTTCCAGCCGACGTTTCGGGGGTCCTTCCAAAGCAGCTTCACCTCTCCAGAGGTGTCTCCGGTGTGCCACAGAGCATTCCTCAGAAACTCCCCCGGCCCGGTTCTGGACTTCACCGCCTGCAGGACAGAAGGGGAAATGTTCTTTATTATTATTCTGATTTGTTCTGGTTTCAAACAGCAGGACCGCCGGTAAACGTTAGTTCTGGAGAAGCTGTGGAGTTGGGTTTAGTTGGGTGACTGAGACCAAAAAACAACTGTTTAAAGAAGTATCTCTAGACTCTGAGAAAGATGTGTCGGCGCCATCGGTGTCGGTTCTGTCACATCCTGACCAGAATCCGGCACCCTGATGGTGGCAGGAAGCTGTGATGCTTCTGAAGCCTGACTGTTTATATTCAGTTCGTTTATATGACACCAATTCACAGCAAATATTGTCCTTTTACATACATTCATATATGATCCTAGTTATTAAGCATTAAAATGAGCTTCAGTTTATTATTCTAACTGGTAAAAAAACATCTAAGGAAACCCAGCAGGTTGCATCAAGTCTCTCCAAGCAGCATTCACTCCTCCTGAAAGAGCGTAGAGCCACAGTGGACAGTCGTCTGCATTGTTGATGGCTTTGCAGCAATCCCTCATACTGAGCATGCATGAAGCGACAGTGGAGAGGAAAACTCCCCTTTAACAGGGAGGAGAACCTCCAGCAGAACCAGAACCAGGCTCAGTATGAACGCTCATCTGCCTCAACCCACTGGGGGCTTGGATGACTGACTGATGAGCTGCAAGCAGGGCCGGCCCAAGGTTCACTGGGGCCTTGAGCAGATTTTGGTGTGGGTCCCCTCGTCCTGTTAAGAACACCCCAAAAAAGGGTTAAAAAATAAAACAACTGGACTTCTATTCTGAAGCTTTGAAGATGTTTCTCATCTGAGAAAGCTTCCTGGATGGGAAGAGAAACGTCTTCAGCTTCAGAATAGAAGTCCAGTTGTTTTATTTTTTAACCCTTTTTTGAATTGATCCTGACCTGATGACTGAGAATCTTCACGAACATGTTAAGAACACCAGCACCACTAACAGGGTTACAGTCCAGATCTGGAGGAAATCTGGAAGAGGGAAGTTAGTTTCATTGGCTGAGCTTAAAAACACTGATAAAAGTGAAATATATTTGTGAACAAACTGCAGCTCAAACACAGAGGAAAAGGTTAACCTTGCAGTATCAGATTACAACAATGGTAACACGACAATCAAATAATCAAGATTATTCTCTGCACTTTTACAAAGTTAACCTTCCAATTATTTTAAATATGAAATTTAAATATTTATTAAAATGTATTACTGTAATTATGCTTCAACCATCAAATCAAATGTAATAATATTCTTATTCTCAATAAACAAATCTAAAAAATTATAAATCTATGGTCTGTGTTAAAATGCAATTATTTATAGGAGGGCCCTTATGGTTTGGAGGCCCCAAGCAGTGGCCTAGTTTGCTTATAACTTGGGCTGGCTCTGACTACAGGGGAAAAAGCTTTTTTTTCTGAGGACCAGAGCAACAGAAACCTTGAGCTGCAGGGCGGGCTGGGCCATGGCTCTGAAGGGGACGGACTGCCAGTACGCCTGCTCCGTCTGCTTCCACATCACCACGTAGAAGCTGGAGGAATCCTGGTACCCGAAGATGAAGCCGGCGTAGTCGTCGTCCGTCACCGTGTTGACGTGGAACGTCCCCTCGAAGTCGACGCCGTTGAACGCCGTGTAGCCTGCAGAGACACGGAGGAGGATTGCTGATGGACCAGAACCAGCGGACGGCTCTGATGTCGTTAGATGGAAGGGAAACGCATACCGACAGCCAAACCCGGATCACTGTTCATGGTCTGCACGATCTCCATGCCCTGAGAGAGAACACAGAGAACGCAGGAAACGGTTGATTGTTGCATTTATTGATTATTTCTCTGCATTTTTTCAATCAGAGTGTTTATTTTTCCTGAATTAAAGGTTCAAGGAGGAAAATAGGTCCAGAAAAGAAGAAACCTTTGGTTTTATGGGTCTTTTATGATTTTTTTTTTTTAAATATTCAACAACCATCTATTTCCTAAAGCTTACAGCCATTTTTACAGCACCTCTATAAACCCAGAAGCTTTGACTGTTTGCTGTCCAGGAGCCTCCAGGGTTGTGTTAACACAATGCCAGGGTGGAAGGACATCAGCAACGGCCTCAGAGCCACCGCTGTCCGACCTGGTAAGGGGTCAAAGGTCATCTCCAAACATCTAAAGTCCATCATCCCAATGGATGTCCCAGCAGATTCAGAGGTCAGCGCGGCCATCGAGGGCATTGCCTCCAAGTACTTGGTGTTCCCTTAGATCTGCAGCTCGCCTCTGGCACATTTATGAAACACGTGGAGGCGCCGTTAGCCCCTCAGAGAAAAGGGAATCAGTTTCCTGGCTTCTCTGAAAGGCTGAGCTTTAATAGCCGATTCCAGAGAGCAGACAGAACAGCTGCTGCAGGTGCTTTCACGTATCCAAGGTCGGGGATTTTTGGTACATTTGTGAATCGACTGGAAGGTAACATTGTGTTATGCAGATAACTACAATAACTACTATTCCTTAAAGGTGCATAGCCACATTATTTGACTTTAATTGAATATATTTACACATCGGTAACTCACGCTGGTTGCATACAAAGTTTTTATGAAAGATTATCACGTCCTGCTGGCATATTAGTTGTTATTTTGGTGTTTTATGCTTTGCTCAATTTTCTAGTAAATAAAGCCTTTTGTGTTTATTTATAATAACAGAGGAAGTACGTACTGTGCATGCACAGCAGGGGATAAAACAAGGAAGCGGCTAACGGCTGTTAGCATCTCCCAGCTAAACAATGAAGAAAGGTCCAAGATCCAATGAAAAAACACAAAAAATATGATTCCAGGAGGGAAAAGCCTGGAATGTCTCTGGGAATACAGTCTGAGCATCGGTGTTCAATGAAGCGGACGCAAAACCTGCCGAGGCTCAGATGTGACGCAGAGTTGACTGTCGTGAGTAAATGTTCTGATATGAGGCTCTTAAAGTTGCTGTAGATCGTTTATTTAATTAATAATAGTTGGTCTTCCATCACTCCGAGCTGCCGCTTTACTGTGAGGCATTGCAGAGGGTCAGGCTCAGTCCGACATTATTTACAATTGATTTATTAATTAAGCAAACCTGCATTATGATACTTCTGTGATACTGTCGCTAGATGGCGCCACATCTGTTTATATCTGTTAATTGCACCCATTGCTGGGGCTATTTATCCATTATATATTATATATCTACAAAGAGGATCATAAAACATTATCAAAATGGAGCCTTGGTGTATATAATCCTATTTTATCATGATCAAACGGTCATATAATGTGGCTATGTACCTTTAAAGGAGAGGAGCGCCTATACTCCCTCGCTGTTCAGCCTGGATAAGTGAAGAGGGGCCCTTGAACTGAATAATTGCTGTGATGAGGGGTCTATTTAGTGCAGGTGGTGGCCCTCTGTCTCTCGTCACACATTTTCCTGAAGGTGTGATTGTATTGTCTTCAGTCAGGCCACAAGGGGGCGCCACTTCACGTCTGTGCCTCGTTCCTCTCCTTCAGGGAACAGTAGTTATATTTATAACCATGGTTCTACAGGCTGTTTAACAAGGTTCAGCCACAGCTGGTGTATCTGATTATATCCCTTTATTTTTTTTATCCTAACCGTCCTTCATAGTTTTTAAAGCTTGAGGCGTAATCTGTCACCTGATTCAGGACGACCCAGTTGGGGTCGATCTGAGCCTCGCCCTCAGGGTCCAGGATCACCGTCTGATAGGCGCGAAAGTCTGTCAGAGTGACCTCTGCGCTCTCTGGACAAACATCGATCAGATCCATCACGGCGTCGTTGTCGAAGTCGTTCTCACAGACGTCTCCGACTCCATTAGCTGAAGACAGAGAGTCCAGAGTGAGTCCAGTTCTGTTCTGCTCAGTCTGGATCAGCTCCGATTGGGTCTCTGGTTCTGCTCGTTACCGTCTGAGTCTTTCTGGTTCGGGTTGATGATCAGTCTGCAGTTGTCGTAGTCGTCAATGACGCCGTCGTTGTCGTCATCGTGGTCGCAGTCGTCCCCGAGGCCGTCGTTGTCGGAGTCCAGCTGGGAGCTGTTGGGAATGTCGGGACAGTTGTCTCTGGTGTCCTGGTGACCGTCTCCGTCCCTGCAGGGAGAGAAGAAGAAGAAGATCGGTTCTTGGTGGGACCAGCTAATCTGTTAGTCTGGAGCTAATTATTATGATTGTTCATATGTGTGCGTTGGTCTGACATACGTGTCGTGGTTGGTGTCACAGACGTCTCCCACCAGGTCGTTGTCCACGTCCGTCTGAAGAGAGGAGAAGTTCATGAGGAGGCGCCCATGGCTGAGCAGAACTCGTTGCATCAAACATAGAGCTGGACGATAATTCAATAACAACATATATCGATGATGGAAAAAAGGGTCAATAAAAAGTTCAATAGAATAAAAAATGTCCTTCCTTTAGCACTCTAGCCATGTAGGTTAATATTACAGTCATTACATCCTCCCAACCAATCACAACGCAGAGCCAGGAACCAAGCTCCGCCCCCTTCATATTTTTCATTTTTACAAACTTGCAGTTTTGGTAAAAAGTTGGTTGAATAAAGGATTAAGTTTGAATTCAGTGTTTGTGTCTGTATCTAAAAATAGGTTGCTAAGCAACAGCATAAAATGTCCAGGGCTGCACTTTGTTGATCATTATCGATATCAATCAATATGATTTATATTTTATCGATATGCTTTTTTTCTACATCGTCCAGCCCTACTCAAACATCGCTGACTCAATAAATTATTTATCTAAGATGTCGAATCCTTCGGCAGCAGCAGCTCCACATAAATTTAGAGATATAAAGGCTAAAATCCAACCAATCAGAGCTCCTTTAATCTGCCAGGTGAAGCCTCCCATTGGAGGATGAGGAGCAGGCTTGGCGTTCGTACCTGCATGGGGTTGCTGAGCTCAGGACAGCTGTCACAGGCGTCTCCGACTCCGTCTCTGTCTCTGTCCGTCTGCATCGGGTTGGGAACCTTGGGACAGTTATCCAGAACGTTGGGAATACCTGAACGCACAAAGACACGCGCTGACCCGACGGCACCTCTGACTGGAGGTTTTTAAACCTCAAACCTGTCTTGTTTCAGCATCCCTCCATGTAGAGAAGCTGGTTGTCTACATGTGCCGAGGGAGCTTTGCTCTACAACAAGCTATCGTGAGTCCTGCTTGCATGATTGAAATGTTAAATCAACACTGGATCCAGAACCAAAGCAGGTCAGCCATGTTTGGATCAGCGTCTGTGGGTGTAGGACTGTCTGTGATCAGTATGAGCACGTTTGTGACCTTTAGGTGCTCAGCTGTGAGATTGGTAGAAGGCCCGCTCCACTCAGGACCCAAGAGCAGCTGGACCTAGACCTGGAGAATCCATACGGCCCGCACACAGGTAGGTCATCAGCATAAGGAGCTTTATTTGTCATTACACATACAAGGTGCACACAGGTAGGTCAGCAGTGAAGCACCAGAACAGCAGACCAAAAATGAACAGGGTGAGTTTGCCCTCCCTTCCCCCCCAAGCTCCCTGACTTTGATTTAAATACAAAGGAAATAAAAAATGTAAGCAAATGTGGCATTTGTCTGTGTGTTTCATATCAGTTCCTTTATATAGCGCCAGTTTACTAAAAATGTCATTTCAGGGCATTTGGAAGGAGAGGGACAGACATGATCCGGCTGCTGTTTCACCTGTGGGTGTGGCTTTAATAAATATGTTAGATTAAAATGTTAGCTCTTTCTTATCTGACAGTTAATAGTCTTACTTTTCCAGCCACCCCCACTTGCTTTTACACTCCAGCTGCACTCATTCACTGAGGCCTTGTGCAGACGGAGCAGTCTTTATAAAAAGGAACATCTTCCCGACATCATTTTCAAAGATAATATTGTACACAAGAGATCGTTTTCAGAAAACTTTTCATCCACATGGACCTGCACAAACTGAACGTTATTTTAAACTTATTAAACCCATAGGGGGCAGTGTAGCCCAACGCTAGGACCACTGTCAGCCAATCAGAACCCGTTCATCGTTCATCGGAGATGCCGTTGATTTCATAGCAGGGAATTTGTCCAGCTTAACGTTAATTAGACATCTTGTAAACAGTCGACATAAGAATCAGCGTTCATTTTCCCTCCACTGCAGGAACAAGCCGACGGTCGCACACGTGACGTCAGCGACGCAGCATTTATCGCAAGCTGTGATGCGCAGGACCCTAAAACTCCGTTTGCCAGGTCCACACGCAGGCTCAAAAAAACGTCGTTTTCAGAAATAATCGTTAGAATCAAAAATATTTTATTTTAGTGCCATGATACGAAGTTTTCGTGTGGGTGAAAGGCCATCGCGTAAAAATTTCTTTGTAACTTGGGGTCGTGTGCCTTGCCGAAGGACACATTGGCAATAGTGGCAAATGCATGAAATAAACTCAAATCCTCTTCCCCCTGATCGCCAGCAGAGGGCAGAGCCTGTATTTGTTTAGCATTTTATCAAATGAACCCTAAATTCCCACGCTGACGGTAGTGTAACCACAGACTGAGGCTAAGTGTCTTGCCCAAGGACACAATGACTGAGAGAGTCAGAGTGGGGGTTTGAACCGGCAACCCACCAGTTACCAGGGGAATTCCCTAGCTCCTGTGCCTCTGTCAGAACACTGAAGGAAAGAAGACAGGAGAAGACAGGGCTCGTGTTTCCTCACCATCTCCATCGATGTCCTGGTCGCAGGCGTCTCCCTGCCCGTTGTTGTCCGTGTCCTTCTGGCTGCTGTTGGGGACGGTGGGACAGTTGTCACACGAGTCTCCAAAAGAGTCGCTGTCCGAGTTCTGCTGGTCTTTGTTGGGCACCAGACGGCAGTTGTCCTGATCCACAAACGACAGGTCATGCGACGGCCGCCGCAGCAGCTGAAACAACGTCTACGCTCAGGCGATCTCCAACCTCCACGTTCTTGATGCCGTCTCCGTCTGCGTCCTCGTCGCACTGGTCTCCGATCCCGTCGTTGTCCGCGTCCTCCTGACCCGAGTTTGGCGTGGACACGCAGTTGTCCTGTCGGAGGCGGACAGCGGGTCATGAGCACATCGTGGGGGTGAGAGACGGTGGACTGCAGGAAAGTGTGATCTGACCTGTTTGCAGTGTTTGTCGTTGTCCATGCAGGGCAGCGAGCGGTCGGGGTAGCCGTCGATGTCCGTGTCCATCCCACACGTGTGTCCGTTCCCAGCCCAGCCCACGTTGCACTGGAAACACATTTATAACGCTGGGCTCATCAAACTAACCCTGAGGGAGTGTTTTCTGTAGAAGTACAGCCATTTAAGGTTTATCTGGTAGAACTTTGTAGCTTCTGGCCTGAGCCCAGATCAGACCAAAAACAAATGAAGGCTTTTAATAATTTGAACTGTTGCTTCTCCAGGGTGGAATACAACATGTATCTAACAGAATTTTTAAAAACAATAATTTGAATTTATTGTGATTTTCTGTGATAAACGGCATTAAAATTCAACCTACAGGCTGAAATACACCCGCATGTCTCTAGCTGTGGACATCAACAAGCTTCTGGCATCATTCTAGCTGATATTTAACGACACCGTTGGACGAGTTCACTTGGTTTCCTCCCATTTAGCGTTTTTTTTACTCTGGGAAGGTCATTCCAGAAGCTCATGTTGTCATGCTTCATCCACAACCCGCCTGTTTGGGATCGTTTGTTCTACAGGAAACTCTCAACTGAGTCCAGGTTTCTAACACCTCCACAGAGATCATGAAATCACGGTTTTCCAGTTAATGAATATGTGCTGCTGCAGGATTGCTGTTCCTCATCCTGCCAGGATGATAAATTAGTGGCCCACTGAGCAGCCCTAAAACTGCCCCGCAGCATGATGGTGTAACCTTGACTCCTCCAGACATCCCTCTGAACTCTGTGGTCACACAGCTGACCATCTAACCTTTCTCCTGCTCACGTTTGGTC
Organism: Fundulus diaphanus; assembly: GCA_037039145.1. Classification (NCBI taxonomy): domain Eukaryota; kingdom Metazoa; phylum Chordata; class Actinopteri; order Cyprinodontiformes; family Fundulidae; genus Fundulus; species Fundulus diaphanus. Next base: position 51,556,674 of record CM073130.1, on the reverse strand, counting down.
GTCCTACTGGAAAATTTTTGATTTCAGTCCAGTGTGACGAAGGTGATTTGGCTGAAACCCTCTTGAAGTGAGGTTAAACTGGTTTCTGTGCAGGAAACAGGTGGGCTTCATCAACTAATCTATTTCCTCTCACATGAGGGTGATAGTTTGGTGTCGATGGTGGAAACCATCAAAACCAATGGTTGATGTTCTACCAGGTAAATGATCATAAACACACATTCAAGCTGACTCTTCACACTTTTTCCCCCCAGAACAGTTCAAATAAATCTTAAAACCCCCAAACAGAGTGACACGGACTGTAAAGAGTTACTGAGCCGGGAGACGGGTGGTTTTCATTCTCAGGTCTGTCTGCATGTGACTGAGGTTCTCACCCTGCAGGAAACCTCTCCGTTCCTCTCCATGGCACAGTGGGCGTTGGTGTCACAGGGGTTAAAGGTCAATGCTGCACACGACTTCCTGGGGAAGCAGCCTGATGTTTGGTTGCCAAAGAAACCGGGTTTACAGCCTCCACATTTGTAGGAGCCCTGAAAGAGAGAGAGAGCGTGAGTTTACAGCTTGTTGTCCACTAGGGGGCGCTGTTGGCTGCTGACTCCAGATCAGACTACCGTCACCTCACAAATCATCTTGCTGAGGAACTCAGGTTAATTTCCTGACTTGAGTATTTTTGTGCCTGAATGGCTCAGAAGTCAGAGCAGAAGAGGCTAAACAAACTAAAACCTGCAAAAACGTTCAGATACGGCAGAACCGACAGAACGTCCAGGAGAACCGTTGAAAAGACCACTTTGGATGTTAGAAGTCTGGATCAGAAATTAATAAGATGATTAAAAACAACTTTACGTTTCTGAGCAGTAAAGTTCATGATTAATGTTTCTGTTCGTGTTTCCATGTTAAACGTCCAGAGAGGAGAACTCACCACAGTGTTGATGCAGACAGAGTTTGATGTACAGGCGCCAGGAAGATCCACACACTCGTCAATGTCCCCACACTCCTGGAAAAAAAACACACAGATCCAGTTCGGATGTCAAAGCAAAACCTTAACGGGTTTCTCTGCATCCGTTTGATTAGTGAAACTGGTTCTGAACAGATGAAGGAACCTCAGGGTCCAGATTATGATGATAAACCCTATTTTCCTGCCATTAGTGAGCAAATCCTACATCAGTTCTGTAGGTTCATCTTTGCAATGGCTTTCAGAAACTTTATACTGGCAGAAGCAGATATCTGTGCGGCTCATTCCTCTGGGAAAGGTTACAGACCGTCTGCTGGGTTACAGAATCTGATAGATTCTGTAAAGAAAAAGAAAAATGAATCTGCTTGTATTTGGGATGGTTATAGTGACACCTGGAGAGAAAAGAAAGTCCCGTCCCTCCTCTAAAGAAGCAGAAGGTCTCTGGACCCATCAGCTGATTCTGTCCCACCAGGCTACTGACTTCCTACCAGCAGGGAAACTGAATGAAACCTGGCTTTCTGCAGCTGGAAGCTTTCTGTGCTGCTTCAGAGGCCGTAATGGTTTCCATCTGCAGCTCACCAACACACTTCAGCGGGGATCACAGGCACCTCATTGTTGCTGCTAACCTTCACAGTCTGTGCTGATGTTTACATACGTAAGCAGTCCGACTGGATTTGGTCAGGATGCCTCTACATGGGACACAATCATCTCCTCTGGATAAGTGTGTGCAGTGACGTAATAATGAAAGACTGGAGGTCTTTTTATCCGCTCAGAGACCTAAACCTGCCCTCACCACGGCAGTCATTTAGGAACCAGCGTTCTGCACGTTCATGACGAATGTTTGGAGAACTTAAAGCTGCTGTAAACTGAGAGTTTAGGACATTTTCACGTTAAAACATGAGTTCAGTAATTGTGTGCAAGCTGACCTGCTACTGATCTGTCTTCCTAATTCACTACTGAGATTTATTCCCTGACTCTTCAATCCCAAACCAGCTGCAGGCAGGAAAGGGGTTATCAGCTACAGCAGTGAAGTCATTGCAAACCTTTCAGTTCGATTAATTAACTATGGCTGACGGAGGTCATTAATCTGAGGATTTGATGCAAATTGAGATAATCCAAAAGGGAACACCAACCTCATTGAGCTGCATCTTCATGGCCACTTTTCAGTCAGATTGTCACTGATTTAGGAAAATATGCAAAAACATCAGCTTTACTGGGAGTTTCTGCTGTATTTAAATAAAGTTTATATCAAAAATGTAAACCAGATTGGAAGCACTGTGATATAAATGATGGATCCTAGTTTCATGCATGCTCAGTATGAGGGATTGCTGCAAAGCCATCAACAATGCAGACGACTGTCCACTGTGGCTCTACGCTCTTTCAGGAGGAGTGAATGCTGCTTGGAGAGACTTGATGCAACCTGCTGGGTTTCCTTAGAGAGGAAACTTTCTGACCAACCTGGAGGATCTGATGGAGTCTGACTTTGAAAAGAGCCTTAAGATGACATGTTTCAGGGCTGCACAGTGGCGCAGTGGGTAGCGCTGTTGCCTTGCAGCAAGAAGGTCCTGGGTTCAAGTACACCCCTGGGTCTTTCTGCATGGAGTTTGCATGTTCTCCCTGTGCATGCGTGGGTTCTCTCCGGGTACTCCGGCTTCCTCCCACAGTCCAAAAACATGACTGTTAGGTTAATCGGCTTCTCCAAATTGTCCTTAGGTGTGAATGGTTGTTTGTCCTGTTTGTCTCTCTGTGTTGCCCTGCGACAGACTGGCGACCTGTCCAGGGTGTACCCCGCCTCTCGCCCGGTGAACGCTGGATATAGGCACCAGCAACCCCCGCGACCCCATGAGGGATTAAGCGGTTTGGAAAATGGATGGATGGATGGATGGATGAATTAAACCGATGAAGGAAAGTTAACTAGTTGTATTTAGTTCAGAAAGTTTATGTTTAAAGCTATAGCGAGTAATCCTGTTCAGAATTTTTTTTTGTTATACTGAGTAAAATCGTTCTTCCGTCCTGAAAGTATTCAAAACATTGTTTATTTTACAAAAAGCAGCTCAGTGGGAGCTGAAAGCCTGCAGAAACCAATCTCTGCCGTTTGATCTGCAGGGCAGAGATTTGTCAGAGTTTTATTCTTGCTCTCACTCACAGGTGTTATATACTCACCCCCCCACCCCCCCCACCCCCCGCCCCTATAGTTCATCACCTCATCTATTGGTTGTCTCAAATGCAAATCATTCTGACGCGCTCACGTAACGCCAGTGTGCATGCTCGTTCCATCTGATTTTCCGCTTGCTGGCTGTGCACTTCTAGTGTTTATGTATTCGGTTAGCTTAGCGGCTAGGTTAGCGGTTAGCCGTTCATTGTGTACTAGATACTTTGAACATGACTGAGAGTCACAAGAAGTGAACCGCCTTCATGTTGATGAGAAGAAGAGGAAGGCATCAGTAGAAAGAAATGAGACCAGAGTGGATTTGGGAGATCTTTTCACGTGATCCTGCTGAAGAGCGGAAAACAAGATAAGACGGTCTTGCACATGCACAGTTATTCAAAAAGGGATTTTGGGGAAATTGCCGGAAAAATCGCCAACTCTAGCCTTAAGTGGCTGAACAAGAAAGACTCCCATAAACTGGGCCCAGTTCTGGATCTGGTTCCATCTCGACCTTAGCAACAGCTAATTCCTTTATGAACATAAAGTCTCCTCCTAAATCACCAGTAGCCTGGCCAGCGAGACTGACTTACGCCATATACATGGCATACCAGTCTGGTAAGGAGCGACAAAAATCTCCATATGTATCATGACTGTTATGGTTACAGAAAAGTGCTGTTGCATTATGGGTAATTCTGCTGCTGAGAGTGACACATTGTAAAGTCCCACATCCCGCACCATGATTGGTGATTTTAGGACTATAAGGCGCACTTAAAATCCTCAAATTTCCTACAAAATTGATGGTGGCCTTATATATGATTACCGCTGTGCAAACTGACCGATTTTATGTGGTACAATGCGCTCAGAAATCTGTTAAAATGTGTAAGTACGACTTTAGTTAGCAACAAAGCCGCTGCTCAATGGATATTAGGAGCATTACGGTACACTGTGTCACTACCTGATAGGACCCCTAAGTTGTCTACAAGACTGCCTGACTTTAATGTCTAAACTAGAAGTGCATTCATGTAAGGAAGCCCGCGCCCGGAGTACGCGCTAGCCTTCCAGTTTCCCTCTTGTCAAACAGTAGGAAAAAAACATGGATGCTCACACTGTTGTTAAAACAGTAACAACGACAATAACGCTGCTCTATTTTGTGCAGATAAACAGCTGAAACATCCCGTCAGATGAACACTGAAAGGCAGCACCTGTACCACTGACTAAATGTTACATAAATAACAGAGAGCATCTGCAAACAGTCAAAGTTTGAGGTTTTACTCAATGTTGCTGCGAGCAGCCGCCATCAAGAATGATGAAGTCAGGTACCAGCCTGTTGGACCAACTTTCCGACTTGTGATATCGACTTTAGGGGCCGTTCCAGTTAAAATTTCCGATTCTGAGGTCGAGAATCCCGACTGCCGAGGACAAATGGAACGCACCATTAACATCACTCCAACTGCAGGTTGCTCCAGTGCAGGCATCAAGAACTGACCAAGACTCCTGGATAGGTGTTGAAACTTTCATTCCAGTTAAATTCTCTGACCCGAAGTTCGAGAATTCCAACTACCGAGGACAAATGGGATCTTCCTGCTGATTGTTTGAAAGTAACGAGCTGTTTGTGCAAAGAGCTGCGTTCACAATCATTGTTTAGAACTTATTCACCCACAAACACCCTGCGGTTATTCAGCAGCATTGGGTTAGTGTTCCTGAGAGAGACCTGTTTGTGCGTCTTAGCGTAGTCAGGTCCAGTTCCAGCCAGCGGCGCCCCCCAAAGGCCTGGAGGACATGGCTTGCAGCTGAATCCCCCCACTGTGTTCACGCAGGCTTCAGGAGAATAACAAGGCTGCAGCTCACACTGAGGAGGAGGAGGAACAGGAGGGAGTCCGCATTCAACATCCAGAATCATCTGCTGAGATTTGATGGCGTCCTGTTGTTACCTCATCGACGTCCCTGCAGTGCGTCCCGTTACCAGTGGTTCCAGGTGGACAAGGTCCACAGGTGTAGCCAGGGTACTGCAGACTGTCCATGCAGGAGACTCCTTTGTAGCATGGGTTTGGAGAGCAACGAGACCGTGGTTCATGGAAACCTGCAGATTGGCAGAGACAGGAGAACAGCCAGAAAGACAGAGAGACGATGAGACAGAGGCGGAGACAAACGGACATACGGAGAACTTCAATCAGGTCATTTGGAGACGTCCACAGAGCTGCTGACTCACCACAAACCTGACACTCCAGGATGGTATTCCTGATCAGAGACATCTCCTTCACCTGAGGACAAAGACACACTGTCAGCTCCAGAGACCTCACAGTTTCACTTGTCTCAATGTCTCGCCTTCCCTCTGACTAACCAATCTCCTACCTCACCTGTAATCTGACGTCCTATCTCGCTGTCTGTCCTGCCCTTTGCCTCACCTGTTTTCTGATGTCTTTTCTCACCTGTTCTGTGATGCCTTGTCCTCCTGTCCTTTATCTCACCGTCTAGCCAGCCTTCTCCCTCATCTGTCCCTCTGTCCTGCCTGTCTTCTGATTTCCTGCCTCTCAGTCTCACCTGCTCTCTGATGTCCTGCCGCAGCTCTCCCAGGATCTGGTTGAAGATGATGAGTTGGCCAATGAGAGCCTTGGTGTGCTCACCTGATAGAAAGCGACGTCACAGACAGGATGTCCAATCAGAGGACAGAGTAAAACCTTATAACCAATCAGAGCAGCTGAAATGAGGAGAAAGCTCACCCAGGATGGAGTGTATCTCGCCGCTCACTGAGGAAATAAAGAACTTCATATTTAGTCAGAACTCCAGAACAGCAGAATGTTACTGAGATCGAGGTGAGCTCACCTGAGTTGTAGGCCGATGAGTCTCCTTGGAAGGGACAGTCGGTCAGAGCTCCTGCTTTAGCAACGCTGCCCCCTAGAGCCAGGCGGAGGGACTCCACTGCGCCCTGAAAGGGAGAGGGACGAGGAGGCAAACGCAGAGACTCAGCGGCTCCTGCTGAACATCCTGAATATAAATGACTCAAAGAGGAAGTTTCTCCTGAAAGTTACAGTTTTCTTCACCGACTGGAGGGAAACGTCTGATCCTGAATCAGTTCTCGACTGACAAAACTCCAACATTGAATATTTGACTCAAAACTTGAGTTTAGCTGGTTATGTGTCATCGATTAAATGCAATATATTAATGTTCATATCCTGACTGGGTTACTGGTGACAAACCCAACAATCCTGATTTCAAACAGAATGACTCAAACTAATAAATTTCAGCATGTTTCATAAAGAACTGATTTCCTAAACAATGACTGGGTGCTGCACGGCAGACGGATCGATGGACCAGGATGAGGAAGATGCTGCGATCTGTGGTGGTGAAAAAGAGCTGAGCTGAAGCGCTGGATTCACTGCTCCATCACTGTTAAAGCCTTCAGAGAAACTAAAATAACCTTCATCGGTAGAAGAGCTGGCTCTGCCTTACAGAGCTCAGAGCTGAGCTGCTGCTTCACACCAAAGGGAGTCCGCTGAGGTGGTCCCTCTGACCAGGATGCCTCCTCTCTGCCTGAGGTTTGCTTTGCATGTCCCCACTGGTAGGAGACCTTCAAAGGGACTAAACATCTCCAACATCCCTGAGTCAACCTCATCAGCAGAGGCCTGATAACAAAGGAGTCGTCTGAATATGTCTGAGAAGGAATGCATCTACGGGTTAAAGCAGGGGTGTCAAACTCATTCCCATATGGGGCCACTGTGGCATCATGAAGTCATTTAAAGGGCCGTTTGCACCTGTATAGATGATACTTTTGATTTCAGAATTTCATTCCAATTCAAATAAAAAAATTGACAATTTTCCCAGTAACATAAAAGTAGCACCTTAGACCCAGTTTATACAGTTTATCTGCAAAAACTCATATTGGGGTGAGTTACACTTTAAACTCATCATTCTGCATCACTTCTTCTCTTTTTGGGCACTTCTGGGTAGTTTTAATGTGTTGTGGGAAAACTGACATCTAGTGGTAGGATGCTGTTACTACACAGTTAAAAAAATCAACATTCGCTACAGGAGGCACAGTTTTAGCCACTTTATACACTTTAAAATTATATATGTCTCTACTTTATGACATGATATGCCTTTTTTGGCTCTTCAGGGCTGGATAAATTGCCTTGACGCGGGCCTTGAGTTTGACACATGTGGGTTAAAGGATCGCCGCCCTGCAGTTAATGGCGTTGTGCTGGACTGAAGTTTGGGTCCTTTCTGGCCAAGAAGAACCTCAGGATCTAACCTTTGAGTGGAGAGATGTCTGAGTTTCATTTTAGATCCACTCCACAGCCGCTTGCTTAAAGCTAAAAGCATCTTTATGTTGACGGCTAAGAGGTCCATCTATTTCTCATCAGACCAAACTGATTTTCAGATTTCTTGCTAAATTCATGCTTTTTACAGTCGTTGGGGTTTTTAATCTCTCTAAGCGAGTCAGAGCTTCTCTCAAACCTGAACGCGGGCGTACGTCTTCTGTCCGTGTCGGATCTCCACCATGTCCGCCTCCCTGGGCAAAGGAACCAATGGGGGCCCGCCCTGACTGGAGTCAGCCAATCGGCAGTCAGCGTACAGCTCAACGTGCATGCTGCTGCGCTGGAGGCCCCCGAGCCTCACGATGATAGAGTGAGTCCGCCCGTCGGCCAGGTTGGAGTTGTGCAGGTTGACGGTGTGGACCTTCCCGTCGGCTTTGACGTACCGGACCAGGACTGAGGAGGAGGAGGAGACTGATGAGTTCCCAATCTTACACAAACGGATGTGATATTTAAAGCGCTGCTTTCTGCAGTTCAGTGAAGAAAATGGTCTTCAGACACTGAAAGGAAGGGTTGGAGCTCAAATAGATTCTACCATCACCCCCCCCCCCTCACCTGCCTCTACAGAGCCTGGAGGGGACAAGATCAGCGCCAGGCTTTTATTTGCAGACTCTTCATCAGCTTTTAATACAATCCAGCCACACGTTCTGGTTCATCTGTTGTCAGATTTTAACCTTGAAGCTGGATGGTGAAATGGCTGATGTTTTTTTTTAGCTAGCAGTCAGGAGAAACAGCGCTCCCTCCCAGAAGAAGCTGTCATCCACTGGTTCTCCACAGGGGTGCGTCTTGTCTCCCTTATTTTAACGTCTTGACACAAATGTTTGCAGATGATACAGTCTTAATGAGTCTGCTGCAGGAAGGAGCGGCCCATCATGGACCCGCTCTGGAGGACTTTATGTGCTGGGATCATCTCTTTCTGAAATGAAATGTTTTAAAAACCAAAGATACGACTGTGGACTTTAGGAGGACTACCTCCTACTCATCAGGGGTTCACAAATGGAAGCAGCAGAGAGTCACAAACACCAGGGTGCAGCAAAAAGACACATGCAAACAGTCTGAAGACTTTTAATGTGTACTAAACCGAGTTTAGTTATTCTACAACTCTGGTATTGAATTGATCTTAATGTTTTGTATTGTTTTATGGTGCAGGGACCTTACAAAGCAGAATAAATAACAAGTGTCAGCCATTATCAAAGCAGCAGCAGCTCTGTCTGACGTCTATGATGGTCGAGGCCTGAAAAAGGCTCAGCTCTGATCAGCGAGGAGCTTCTCCCCTCTGGAAGGCAGTTCAGGCTCCTGATGGCCTAAAGCAACAGGTAGAAATGTTCCTTTATACCTACAGCAATGAAAACGATCAAAGTGCATCATCAAACCGATGATGATGATGTTGATGATGTTGATGCTGTATCACTGCGCTGCAAAGCAAACCTTCCTGCAGAGCAACCGTTGAAATTACTCTAATTCATTTTATCCCAGGTCCGTTTTTGTGGGAGAGAGGAGAAACAGGAGAACTTTAAAATGGCCCAGAGACCCGCCAACCCGGAGCACCGCAGACCCAGAGACCCAGAGAACCAGAGACCCAGAGACCCGGAGACCCGGAGATCCATAGACCTGGAGATCGTGCACAAACCAGGAAGCTGACTCTGGTTTCCAGCGCTCACAGCAAACACACATTAAACCTAAATATTTCAACTTGAGAGAAAATAAAATTAAGTATAAAAGCAACAGTATGTATGTTTATGTGCAGCCAGTTTTCTTTTTTAAGTATAGAAACAGAAAAAGAGGCTAAAATAGTGCAACGTGCTTCTTTTGCTTCACAGCTGTGTAGCTGAGTCTTGCTCTCTAAATGTTTGGGTCTGACGTTCTTCTATGTTTGCATGTTAATTATTTCTTTGCTGTTATGCTACGGTTTCTTTACTAGTTTCTTTATGCTTATCACTCTGAGGTGTATTTGAATTTCTTTATGTTTCTGTTTTTTCCTCTGTATTTTCTAGTTTCTACCATCTTAGCTCATACTTCTGTTGATGATGTTCTCAGTTCATTCTTTGATCACTTCTGTTGAATTCTTCCCATGTTTCCCTTCACTTCCTGTTTGTTAAGCTCCTCCCCCTCATCACCTGTTTCTCACCCACTATTCTCCACACACCCCTCTGGGTTTAAGCTCCCTGGTTTTCATTCCTCATCACTGTTTTCTTCCATTTGATGTCATGCTCCCTGTCGCTCTGTTGTTCTGCCTGATCTTGTTTCTTTCTCGTTGCGCCTGCTATAATTTGGCTTTTTGAGTCTTCTATTAAATCCTTGTTTTCGTAGTGCGGCTTCCGAGCTCCTGTCTGCGTTTTGGTCCGACTAAAACCTCCAAACATGAGAAACTGAGTAACTAGGCTGTAATGTGTTTCTGTTGTACCTCAGAGAACTAGCATGGGGGGAGAAACTGTCTCTGCCGCGCCACCTGGAGGTAAAAGTCTGAACAGGTTCTGCTCGAAAGATACGTTTGCATCAGGAAGGGACAAAATGTGTGAAACTCTGCTTGGGTTGGTAGAAATGGGAATATCAAAGAATGGAATAGCTTTACAGTCTCGTCTGCTGAAGGGACGTGTTTCAGCCAGCAGGAATGGAGGAGAATTACTGAGAAACCATGATGCTGACGAGAGAAGAACGATATCTTTGACGTGTCCACAGATAAAGAAGATTTTCTGCTCTCAGAAATCTGAGAACCTCCAGAGACGAGTAGCAACGCTTTGGTTTTTCACCCTAAATACGTTCAAGATCTCCAAGAAGCTCTGCTGAAAGCTCACAGCTGAGTTTTCAGCAGAGAGCTTGCAGGCCAGCTGCTTCATTCTACCAACACTTTTCCAGAACCCCTCCTGAACGTTTCTGTGGAAAACGAAGGTTTTCTGCAGCATTTAAGACAAAGAAGTGAGACGTCTGGACCACAACGGTCACACTGAGACGCCACACCTCCACCAACCTTTGTTGATCTTCCCCATGACGGCCACCTCCAGGTACTTCCTGTTGTCCTGCTTGCTGTAGAGTCCGAACAGAACCCCGCCCATCTTCGCCGGCAGCCGGAACGTGGACACTACATAGAGGTCACTGAGCGCGCTCAGACCCCCAGACAGCTTCTCCACCGCCGCGACGCTCTGCTTGGCATCCTGAAGGCCGAGCACGTCGATCACTGCGGGGAAGAGAGCAGAGGTGAGCGAGCCTGGAGTGGTTCAGGTTACAGAAACACAGCCGTCAGACATTCACAGTACTTCATCACCGCTGCCAGACTTTGCTCTGAAACGGCTCCTTCAGAGAAACAGGTTCTGATTCCCGAAGAGCAGCAGGACCACAAACACTTTAACGTTACATCTGCAGCCGACAGCTGGTGGAAAATCCTTCTCAGGTGGGTCAGCCTTCTGGGAATGAAACGCGGCCAGAACATCTGGATGTCTGCCGGGCTTTGCTCCTGGTTAGGAAGTCACTTTCCAGGACTTTTTCTGTAACATAATCCCCGTTTGACAGGCTGGGATCGGGCTCCCAGAGTCTCCGGGGCCGCTGCAGAAAACCTGGAGCTGATTATCGGACTTCCACCGTCTGACACACAGCTTCGTATCCGAGGAAACCGAAAACAGCTAATTCAGCTGAACGCAGTTTGCAGAGGTGTGATGGAGACGTGCTTCTGCTGCTCCCAGGTTCAGAATGTAAATGTCCTTCTTTCAGAGGCAGTCAGCATGAACCGGGATGTCAAAGTCGCTCTCATATAAACTTTATGTCACTGGTAACTTTTCGTTTACAGGTCAATGTCTCTGAGGCGCAGCTCTGACCTCCATGCACATAATTCCACTAGAACTCCACTTTATAATATGTTTAAAACAGATCCATCGCACCAAAGGAGAAAGCCTTTCTCATACTGCGGTTAGATTATCATGCAAAGTGACCAGAACTAAAGGATTAAACATGTGTGAGCTGGGCGCTGCAGAACCATGTTACCACCAGGGCAGAGCTTGCTGGACACATCTGCATGAACAGTGAGGAGAAGAGGGTTCAACAACCTAAAGATCAAATGTGGGGTTCCTCCTTCTGAGGCCCTTTTCATTCGGCTTTGATATCTGGCCACAGGAGCACAATGTGAGCCGGCGTTTATGATTTATGACTCACTAAATAATTATTTAGTACATGGATTCCCGTCTCGATACACGAGTTTAACGGAAATTTAAGTATTTATGGCAAAAAGGGGAGAATCAAAGATTTATCTGATTTCTCCTCTTCAATCTGATGATCTCGTTTTCTTTCTCCACTAAAGGGATAGAAAAGCAAATCTTATTTTTTTATATTAATCATCTTTATCGCCACTGCGACATATTTTCCAGTGAAACGTGTCCTCTGCTTCTAACCCGTCCCTCAGGGAGCAGTGGGCCACTTTGCTCAAGGACCCAGAGTGGCGGTCTGCGGGAGTCGACCCAGGAACCTTGCAGCCTCTCCAGGACGCATGCGCGCTGCTCTCTGACCACTAGGCGCATCTGTTCCTTGTGCCAAGAATCTTTTTGTCACGACACCAGAACTGATATATGCAGAACTTTCAGAACCGGGTCATCAGATTTTAAGATTTCTGCTTTAAGAACCGTGTCTGCTTTTCACACTGAACAGAACCGCAAAGCTTTCATTTGTAGTTACCAGATCAATTGTTTCACACTTTCAGCTGAAAATCTACATGATTGTTGAGTTCATCAGTTTCTTTTAAGCGTAAAAACCCAATATCAGTTCTGATGGAGGCGGTTCTGACTCCACCTCACAGCAAGCCTTCATTAATACCGAGTTAATGATGCTTAATTAACGCTTAATTAGCCTCGGCTGGGTTCTGCAGCCCACCTGACCGGAACCACACAGACACGAACTCCATAAGCCCAGCGGTTCGGTTCTGTTACCTTGAATTTCCGCTCCGTCCGGGACTCCAGCCGACAGCCGAGCGCACAGAACTGTCAGAAGAACCGGGAAACTCCAACCCATTATTGGATCGGCAGGAACCCAGGTTCTGTTTAAAAACCTCAAACTGAAAATCAAGAACCGGGCTGTTCTTTTAGAACCGGGTGGATCCCGAACCCTGAGAGGCGGCTAAGTTTGGGTCCAAGGAGCGCTGAGTCCGGGGAAGGCAGGCTGGGTCCAAACCGAGGAACGAAGCACCAATCCGAACGAAACCGAACAGATCCGAATCGAACCACCGGAGGAGAAACTGACCCTCAGCCTCACGAGCTGACGCTCAGCTGGAAACTGACGCTGGCGCGCGCTTATCCCACAGGCGCGCGCCCAGATAGAGGGGGGTTCGAGTCCAATAAAGAGTCCGGATCAGAATCTCGGTTTCATATCAGACGCGGCGATCAGAACGAGTTCGGGTTCGGTTTCCCTGACACAGCTGAGAGCACCGGGAGTAAAACCCACGGCTGCGTCACGGGTTCGGTCCAAACGGAACCGAAGAGTCTTTGAGGAGCTGCAGCTTGTCAGAAAATCCCGGAACCGATAAAAAAAAAAGTTTCCCAGGTTTTCTTTTTCCTTCAGTGAAAAAATGTGGAGAATTGAAAACGAACCGCTGATTCTGGGGGAATAAGGAACCGAGTTTATTTTATTTTATTATTATAGGGTGCAGGAAGCTGCAGGAAATGTTACCGTTATTAAAAATATTAAGATCCAAGCAGCAGCTCTGAGCCAGGAGACGTTTTCTGTCTGTAGGATTGGGGTTGAGTGACGTATCGGTATTAATATCGGTAACATGTAACGTCAGCCCTTTTTTAACATATTTGTGTGTCTCCCATCAGTGAAACTGGGCTGATCTTAATGTTTATTTCCATCTTGTTGCTCATCTTTGTGGTTCTGGAGGCTGAGGGGAGGATGATGTAGATGCAGAGCAGGATTGTGAAGAGTTTAAATGAAGCAGAGAAGCAACGTTTTTCCCACACTGACAAAAGGGTGGGGAAATATAATATATATACATAAAATTGTTAAATATCAGTTATCAACCATAACAACAATATTAATATCGGATATTGATATTAGCCCAAATATTCATATCGGTGCATGAACCCCTACTTAAGATTTTATTTTTTGTTAGAACAACTACATTCAGATAAAGCAGACTATAAATAATTCCTAGAAAGGACAATATTTTCAATCTATTGGGACTTAAATAAAACTGCAGCCTCCCACTGAAACAATTTCAATTAACTTTTATCTCTATAGCTCCAGTCCGCCACTCATGTCATGCTCTTTACAAAGTCAAATTCAATCAAATCATATCAGATTGGTCAAAAAGTTTCCTATCTAAGGAAAACATAAAAACATAAATTAAAAAATAATTGCCCCAGGATCAACTGTAGACGGAATAAAAATGACCCGAGTCTGTTGTGTCTCAATGCAGACAAGAAGAAAAGCAAACCAAAGAGGTCCAGCTGCTGCTGGGTTTGGAGCTGAACTCTCCGAAGGTTCTTGGTTCCACCTAATTGTCCCCGCTCTCTGTGGACTGTTCAGGTTCACTTTCTCTGATGTTTAAGGATAAACGTCTGAAATTAACAGGCCGTCAGAGTCAGGAATTCAGAGCTGCATACTGTAAACATACAACAGCAGAGCAGAAACAATGGCCACTTCTTAGAGAGTCTCTGCTTGGTTTCTTAACGAGGCTCAGTGAAGCAGACAAGGTTTACTCTAAATAATTCAGCAGCAGCCTTTAGCCATCAGCCAGATTCCCTGAGAAGACAAGCTAAATTAAGATAGATTAAGATATCACAATAAACTCAACTAATTTCCCTCTTTTAGATATACATTTTAGATATACTGCAAAGTGCTGCAAACTATCTTACACTATGAGCACCATGATACAGACATGGGACAGCTGTTTTATTCAGTTTGTCTATGATATTTTGTGTCTTTCCCTACCAAATAAATCTAATAAATAAGCTAAGGGAAGCTAAAATTACCTAGGTCAAAAAAAGATAAAGCTATGTACATGCATAAAAAGACTAGACCAACTGAATTAAGCAAAACTAAGACAAAACAGCAAACTGAGGTTAACAAAACTGAATCATACCCTATTCAATTCAATTCATTTATATAGCGCCAATTCATGAAACATGTCATCTCAAGGCTCTTTCCAAAGTCAGACTCCATCAGATCCTCCAGGTTGGTCAGAAAGTTTCCTCTAAGGAAACCCAGCAGGTTGCATCAAGTCTCTCCAAGCAGCATTCACTCCTCCTGAAGAAGCGTAGAGCCACAGTGGACAGTCGTCTGCATTGTTGATGGCTTTGCAGCAATCCCTCATACTGAGCATGCATGAAGCGACAGTGGAGAGGAAAACTCCCCTTTAACAGGGAGGAGAACCTCCAGCAGAACCAGAACCAGGCTCAGTGTGAACGCTCATCTGCCTCGACCCACTGGGGCTTAGAGAAGACAGAGCAGAGACACAGAAAGCACAGAAGCTCACATTGATCCAGGAGTACTTTCTATGTTAGATGGTAATAGAGGATGATCTGCCTCCCCTGATGATGTCACAGCTAACAGAACGCCAGACCAGGTGTACCTTCTATAAAGTGAAAAATGACAGAGAATAAAATGTTAAAAGCTGAAATAACAACAAACAATGCAGATTAGAGAGTAGGAGAACTCAGCAGAGTGAGAGAAATACACCCTGATGTCCTCCAGCAGCCTAAGCCTATAGCAGCATAACTATAGAGGTAGCTCAGGGTAACCCTAAAATGTTTGGTTGTTGGGTGTAGTAACCTTAAAAAACTCAATACACCGTCCCCCAGCATCAGAAAAGTTTCTGCACAGTTAGATAATTGGATATTTGTTATCAAACTACAGAAATAGGGTGGAGTAGAACCCTCTGCAGCCTCAAGGGGTCGGGGTGAGCAACAAACCCCCAAATTGACTTTTATTTTGGTTACAAACACATATGTGTCTTCTAGTGCTGTCCGCATGTCTCGGTCATTATTCTGACAATTTACTGCATATTTGTTTTTGCTTTGTCTAAAACCATCTGCATTTAAACTTTGAATCAGTATTTTAGCTGGAAAACTGGATCTGGACCGTACTGGATTGTGTTTATTCATGAACTCTGATAGTTTTTACAGTTTCCTCTGAAATCCTAACACCAGTTTACCACTCAGAACCCAGACTCATTAATCACAGCCCAGCCCTCAGCCCCAACACGTTCCTGGTCCGCTGGGCACCGCCTCCTTTCCATTTTTCAAGAATGACATATGGGCCGAGTAAGGCTCTGGTACCAGTTGGGTAGAAGGTCTTTTAAAACGAGTTGCTCCCAGATGCACCTCAGGACGGGGGCAAAAGAGGCGCTGTGGGGCAACAGTAACACGGGAATTCAGACCAAAGTGTTTCTGTTTCACTGTATATCGACCACAACTGAAGGATTTCAGGGGGAGTGTTGGCCTAGTGGTTAGAGCAGCGCCCTTGCACTCAGAGAAGGATGCAAGTACCCGGTTCGATCCCCACTGCCTGCACTCTGGGTCCCTGAGCAAGACCCTTAACCCCAGATTGCTCCCCAGGTGCCGCACATGGCAGCCCACTGCTCCCCAAGGGGGATGGGTTAAAAGTAGAGAACAAATTTCGTTGTAATGTTTCAATGACAATAAAGATGATATTACTTATTACTTATGATATTTCCCCTTTAAAAAGCAGCCAAAGTCCAAAGAAAGACATTTAAATAACTTCTAGAGAATTGGAGAATTGTTGAGCCCAGGAAAATAGTCTCTAAGAGTCTAATTTCTGTCTATTTCCTGACAAGATGCATTAAAGTTTTTCATCCAAACAGCTGATTTAAGAGAAAAGAGACGGGAACTTAGTTTCCCACAAGGGGAAGTTGTTTTGTTGATATAAAAACTATTTCATAAACTAAAGCAGGGGTCACCAACATGGGGCCCGCGGGCTCCAGGTAGCCCCCAAAGACCCTATGTTGGGCCCTCAAGCCTGTTCATGAAATAGCAAAACCCTATTTTATTAATTTGCTCTTCCTTTTTAATCACACTTGTATTTATATAGATTTAAAAATGACAAAAGCATTTAAAACATTTATATTGCGTTTAAGGTTAGCTTGGACTCTTGTAGTTCAAAGGTCAGGACTGGTGCCCTTCGTATGACACAGTACTGATGAAGTAGCTCTCAGCAGGTTGGTGACCCCTGGACTAAAGAGTATAAAAAAAAAAGAAACTTGTGCAGATAAGGAGCCAGACTGTTACGGCAAACATGAAGTAACCTTGTTTTGCAGTTTTCCTTTAGACTGGAGGTCATTCAGGGACTTTTGACATGGGTCATACAGGAAACCTGCGTTTCAGGGACTCCGCTGCTGTTTGAAGATGTGAGGCGAGCAGATCGGGCGGTTTCTCTCAGAAAATGTAAACTGGACCTGATTTTCAGAATGAAATCAGCGGCTTGAACAAGCCCAGCTTCTCCTCCAGCCTCCCCTCTATGTCTGCCACTGTTTGTTTCTGGTCCTGGAGCGTTGCCATGGAAACCTGTTTTAACCATCAGGTGATGGGAGGGAGGGAGGGAGGAAACCCCCTCATCCAACCATCTTAGCCCGCAGGAACAAACGTGTGGAAAACTGACCCGATCATCGAGGCCGGGTTTTCAGAGCATTTCAGAGCAGAAATGATTCAGGTGGACAAACTGTTTCCAGATCAGCTCGTTAAGGCCCGAGCAGCGAGGGACGCTGGCGTTAACAACAGGAGCCAGGCCAGGATTCCTGCGTGGTGCCGTCATGTGCAGCTGGATGTCCCTCAGGGGTCCAGACCCGGTCCACTGGAGACTCCGGATGGAGGGGGCTGGGCGAAATGAGGTCAAACATCTACATTTCCATGTTCTCAACAAGTCTACCGATCCAATCTGCTGTAAAAACAACTTTTCAATGAAAACCTTATTCTAAAATCCTGGATGAATAATCAAGGGCATTATTGTCTTCCGGTGCAGAATATCTAATGTTTCCCCGTCTTTACAGAGTAATAAATCGCTTCCCTTGTTTATCACTTTCTAATCTGCTCCAGATGAATATTTCTTCACATTCAAGCCTCGGAGGTTTGGGCTGCCTCAGCCGCATCTTGGTGCTGCGAGTCGTTCTCTTCTCAGCATTTCTGCAGATCTCTGCAAGTGAAGATTTAGGTTTCTTAAAAGTGTTACGGTGTAAATTTAAGACCTACGTGAAATATGAGAAATACCTCAGGCAAGTTAACTAAACTCAACAATTTAAACAATTTACCTATTAAATTATTAGCTAAATTATTATTAGCCATTTTTTTTCCAGAGCCAAGCTGCGAGTTAATTGCATTTCTACAAAAGTTATCAAACTCGAGTAAAACCTTTAACCCGCTACTGATGTTTTTCATTCTAGGCCCAGTTATATTTTCATGCTCCTGCAGGAGCTGCGGCTTCATCAGGTCACAATTTCCAGAACAAACAATAAAACTGGTTAAATAAGCAGATTTATCTGCAGGTTTCTGGAAATGGCTCAACGCGGGCCGTTTGTAAAGTTACACAGCCAATAATTAACAGCAATATTTTGGGTTAGTTAGCCTTTGAAAGAGAAAAAAAAATGGGGTTTCATTTTTCACATCATTCATACATCTATAAATGTCACTGTTCCAAACTAAATAAGTAATTAGCAAACTAAATATTTAGTTTGGAAGATAAATATTTAGCTCAGACATAAAAATTTAGTTAAAGTGCAACAAAATCATTTAAGACACTGAAACGAAGCTGCGTTAATGTTGGTTATTTTTATTGTCTGTATAGCACCCACGCACACTTCCTGTCCACCCAGAGGCTCATCAGCGCCGATAACTTATTTGCATTTGAATAATTTCAACACCATCGGCATCTCCGTGGCGTTCTTCGTGAGATAAATCTAGAAACGCTCTGATGAATTCATCTGGAATAGTTTTCAGTCCGGGAATGTCCTTCACTTTTCGGCCTCAGCCGTCACCTTCTTCTTCGTGGTCGTGGGATCCGATGTGTTCGATGTCCGGCGGCTCCTCCAGCGCCCCCTGGTGGACGTGCTGGATGGACACCATGCCGGTCAGGAGGGCGTAGCTCAGCATGGCGCCAAAAGCAACCAGAGCCGACAGGAACTGCTTCCTGCGCTTGTTGGGGACGTTGTCAAAGTCTCCGCCGTCCGGCTGCGGCGTCGCTTTCTGCCCGCAGTTTTCTGCTGGAGAAGGAATAAATCAGGAAGGCTGATATACATAGAATTAAATGTCTCAGTATTTCCATCTGGTATCCCCTAATTAAAGATCTTATTTATTAATTTCATCCAAATAAATACGTTTCAACCCAACGGTGGTGAGCTGTCTCTGTGTTGCCCTGCGACAGACTGGCGACCTGTCCAGGGTGAACCCCGCCTCTCGCCCAGTGAACGCTGGAGATAGGCACCAGCAACCCCCGCGACCCCATGAGGGATTAAGCGGGTCAGAAAATGGATGGATGTTGTATATGCATTTATATTAATTTTAAATTGTATATTCAGTATCTTTTTATAACCATTATATAATATATTTATAATGTCTCTAATAAAATATTTTTATATTTACCCACATTTATATACTTTATTTTTTATATAAAGCCAAAATATTTCTCAGACTGAAGGCAAAACATTTAAACGTGAAACACTGATTAATTATCTCTACGTGACAATTTTAATCTGAACGTGACCAGATTTTCTTTCCTGACTTTGCTAAAGAAAAACTGCGAGACGAAGAGCTCCATAATGGTTTAAATGAAGGCATAATTAACAAAGCATTCTTAATTTTAATCTGATTTCTGGGGTTTTACTCCAAACGCTGCAGACAAACTACAGTTTTTTAAAACGGAATATGTTTCCTGATCCAGATAAAAGCCAGACGCTCGTCACCTCGACCGTCTCTGGGGAAGTAGAGCAGCAGGATGTTGGTGCAGAAGCCGGTCAGGTTGTCCAGGGATTTCAGGTGCTGCTGCAGCTTCCCGTTGGGAAGTTTGCATTTCAGGACGGGAGCCAGGTGGCCGAAGACGTAGGCGTCGAGAGACGAAGGCCTGCAGGGGAGAAATCACGCCGCTTTGAGCAGATTTCACCGTTTCAGAGCTTTTTACGCTCAGACTTTGACAACAACAACATTCTCAGAGCTGGACGTCTGGATCCATCTGAACTCCTTCAGTAATTCAACACATTTTATTGGAAAACTTCAAATTTCTCCCTTTCTGCCGAACCACCAGAGAGTCTGGGTCCTTGGAGAGAAAATCTGCAGAATCAAGGCCTGGATCCGAACTTTAGAACATTAACCAGGTCAGAACTTACGAGTCTCCAAAGAAGAACTTCTGGGAGCCGAGTCGCTGGGACAGGAGGTTCATGCACTCTGTGGCGTCTCGGTACAGCTGGAAGAGAAGGACGCAGACACGGGTTCAGCCAGAGGGGAACGGCCAGGACACACTGGTTCTGATAAAACAGGAAGTACAACAGTTCCCTCGCTTAAACCCAACCAGCAGGTTCTGAACCGGTTCCTGATATGAAACAGCGTCAGAACCTCTTTCCACCTGCATCAACACAGAACTCGTCATTTTCCTGCACTTCCTTCCTCATCCTCTCATCATGAACCCAGATTTACAGAACCAAAAGCTAAACTGCAGGAGGTCAAACAGAACCAAGTCTGAAGTTGACCACTGCAGAACTTCTAGTGGACCGGATCCATCTGTTTTATTTACTAAAACCAGGAACAATGTCAAGCCTTCCTGTTCTTGCTTCTTAAAGACGACGTGTGCAGACTGAGAGAAGCAGATTTAAGGAGATCTGGGTCCAGACGTGAAGGACAGGAGGTCCTGAACATCAGCGCCGCTGTCAGCCCAGTGCTGGAGAACCACAGTTCACACGGTGAGCAATAAAACTGGACCTCTGAACCTGATTATCAGACGCAAGAAGAAAAATATTATAACTAAAAATAGAGACACGAGTTAAAAACCTGAATGGACCGGCAGGATCAGGGAAGAACATCTAAAACCAACTTCAACCCCAAACATTTTACCTAAAGATGAAAACAATCATGTTAAACTGAAGTCAGGAGAAGAGTTCGGATTAAAATAAACCCGAATGGACCTTTAAACACCAATAAAGGAAACAAACGGGTCAGATCGGGCATTTTCCTGGTCTGACCGGGCTGCAGGTCCGACTAAAACCTCAGCTTCTCTGCAGACTTTGTTCAACCCGTAAAAAGTGGAGGCCAACATCTGGATTTTAAAGACGAGGAGGAATCGCTTAAAGGAAAACGAGGCGCATGCTGGCAGGCGGACACGCAGAGAGGAAACCAACGTTACTGAGTCTGATTGTTTCCCATCAGGACGCTTTTCTGCTCACAGGAACAAATCGCTCCCCTGAACACGAAGCGACCTTTGACCTTTGTCCAGAGCAGCAGTTTTCCTACAGAAGAGGTCCAGCAGAGGAAGTTTTTCCCATCCCTCTGAATTTGTTCCGACCACTAGAACACGAACACGCGGAAACGTCGTCTTTGTACAGACGGGGAAACTGACAGAGAAGATTAGAGTTACTGGTTTCTTCCACAAACAAAACCCTGACGGGGGAACCAGAGGAAGCTTTTCTCCTCTGGTTCTTTACGTCAACATGATGATTTATGCAGTTATTCGTCTTCTCTGCTTAGTTTTAAATTTGTTTCAATTCAAAACACATCAGGTCCAAAGTATCAGGACAGAATAAAAGCAAATATTTACATCCAAAGAAACCTTTTTTAAATTTAAAATACAGAACCTGTGTGTGAAAACCTCAGTTCTCCTGCAGCTTCCTTACGGTTTATTTAAGAGGGAACGTAGCAGCCAGGTGCTGCTGATCAAATGAGAAGAATACCCTGTCCCTCTGTGCCCAGACAGCTGCATTTTAGGAAAAAAAACGGGAAGCCAGTGTTGCCAGTTCTTCCAGGAGAAACAAGTAATCAGCTCTATTACCTCTACCTTGTTAACAGTATAAATGAAGTCGCTGATAATAAGCAGACCTGGCAACACTGCTGGAAGCCTGGAACACAGTGCTGAGCACTTCTAGTCGCCCCTTTTCCCCTCCGTCATCATTCTTTAACAAACGAGCAACAAATCAGCCCGAGAACAGACATGGGGAAAAAAAGAAATACAACGTGCGCACAAAATACAAATTTGTTTCCACAAAATACTAATCTGTGGCCACAAAATATTAATTTGTGGGAAGCACACCCTTTTTTCACCGAGCTACGCCACCCCCCAAACACACTCAGCTGTCAACAAGCGTGGTGCCTCGGGCGGGCACCGTCCATTTCCTGGAGCTCCGCGGAGACAAGCGTTGCTGAAATCACACGTCGAACACTCAGATGGAAAAATAAAAATGGTAAATGACCCCAAAGCACTTTAAACTGGTCAGTTATTCACCCATTAATGCACACATTCACAACCCAACGGTGGTGAGCTATGCTAGCAGCCACAGCTGCCCTGGGGCAGAATGACAGAGGTCAGGCTGCCATTCACCAGCGCCACCGGGCCCTCTGACCACCGCCGGTGTCTTGCCCAACTGAGACAGTCGGAGCGAACGAGCGAACCGGCAACCCGCCAGTTACAGGATGAACAGAGTTTAGTATCTCATATATATTGTGCCAAAATGAGAATATTAAAACCAACCAACAGAATAGTAGAGGTGCTAGAAAGGCTATCACCTCTTAGAAGCTTATGCACAGGAGCTCCAGAACATCCTCTCACCTCCTTCTCCAGCTCTTCTCCTGCCTCCAGGTTCTCGTCTCCCCTCAGCAGCCGCAGTTTATCCAGCTGCCGGCTCTGCATCCGGCCCGGCAGGAAGAAGTTCAGGGGGAACGTCATGTGCTCGGCGTACCAGCGGCGCGTCACGTCTACGTAGTTCTTCGGCTCAACCCAGAACGCGTAGATCTGCGGGGGAGTCCAACCCGGAGGTTGATGAGCGGGTTCTGGAAAGGCGTCGGCAGTTTGATGAGAAGGATCCATCTTACCAGAGCCGGCACGAGCTTCTCCTCCAGCAGCGAGATGAAGGCCAGGCTGTCGGCTCCCTCTTTGGCTGACAGGTCGTAGTCGGCGTTGTATTTCTGGGAAAACACGGATCAGGCGTGAGTTCGTGCAAAGACCCGAACCCAGAAACATTTCAGCGAAAGAAAACCGGTTGGAGTCCTAATAAACATCCAGCTGGGACCGGTTCTGCAGCTTCACTGAAACGGGTCCAGTTCTGGTTCAGGATCAGCTTCAATCTGAAGCTCTGCGTGTGTTTGTAGGCCCGCTTGCCTGTTCCTTCGTTATCATCGTGAGCTGAGGTCCAACAGAGAAAGCAGTAACCTGCTAAAGTATTCACCCCCTCAGCATTTTCTCACCTCCCAGCCTGGAATTAAAATGGATCGTTTGCAGCATTTCATCTATAGAACCTGACGAAAACTGTGAAGATGTATTATTTTTTTTATTGTGAAGCAAACAACAAACGGGACAAAATGTCGGAATCCTTCAGCGTGCAGAACTGTTCACCCCCCTACAGTCAGAGCTTTGTAGAGCCTTCAGTCTCTGGATCGTCTCTAGGAGCTCACCTCATCTGGATCTGGGGGTTCTGCCCGTTCCTCGAGTCTAAACTGCTGCAGCTCCTCCACGTTGGATGGATTTCACTCGTGAACGGCGACCTTCACGTCTGACCACAGATTCTCATCTGGGTTGAGGTCTGGACTTTGACTAGGCCATTCCAGCACATTTAAACCTCTCCTGCACTAAGCAGGAGGGGTGTTTATCCTGACAGGTCATGTGACCCTTAGATTGCACGCAGGTGGATTGATTTCACTAATTATGGGACTTTTGAAGTTGATTTGTCGAACCAAACCAAAGTTTTATTTCTTTTTCGTAAATGCCTGTGAAAAGTCTGTTATCCGTGTCATCGCGACAGCAAACAGGCTTAAAGCGGAGGCTTTTGCTCAGTTTTTAACGTTTTGACACATATTCATATATTTTCCTCATTTAACTTCATCAACTTAAACTATTTTGTGAAGATTCATCACATCAGACAAAATATTAAAAACATTTAAATTACAGGTTGGAACGTAACAAAATTGATTTAAAAACAACCCAGGGGTTGAATACTTTTGATAGAGCGCTGTTTTCCTACATGAAGCTAATCTGATTAACGGCTGGAAACGGGACGAGAACAACCTGATCAGAACCACCTGAAGACACAAAGGAACCAAACATTTGTGCAGAAGCGCCAGCGACCGGCAGCAGGAAGCAGATAAAGAAAAGTTCAGACCTGCAGTTGGAAAACATGACGACCTGCAGAAAAGAGACTGATGGGAATTAAGCTGAATTAAACCCTGCAGCCGAGCGTGAAGACACCACTTTGCTCCTCTGAGCTCCTCCTGCAGATTCTGTGGTTTCTCAGCAACCTACAGCAGCCAGCGCGCCCCAGAGCATGCTGGGTAATGTCTTCCAGCTGCTGAGCCCGGCTCAAGCCAGCGGTTCAGCAGATAACCGTGGAAGATGCAGCTCTGCGCGTTAGTGGGGCTCCGATAGTTTCTGGAGGTCTGGAGGGGCAACAGAACCGTTTCTGATCCAGTTGGTCCGTTTCTACCTCCTGGACTCTGATCCATGTTTGACAGTGATGGTGGAGCTCAGAAGAAGCTTTCCTCCACCCTGTAACTGATAAGCGTGTGGATCCACATCAGTCTGGGCTCAGCTAGGAGGGAACGGCCGGTTCTGTCCAAACGGGTCTCTGTCTGCAGCTTCCTGCTGTTTGATGAGGTTTTCCAGCTACCTACTGGGTCAGAGCAGCCATGATAAAGTTCTGACTGGGTTTTATCCCTCGGCGCTCAGGCTGCTGGACCTTATCGTCTCAGAGTTTCCTGAACATCTGGATGGTCAGTTGTCAGAACCAGATTTTGGTTCTTTGGTTCTGATCTTATATTTGTGCGTCTGGACAGAAGTCTGAAGCTTAGATGCAGCTGTAGATAAAAGGACCTTTTCTAAGCAGTAGAGCTGCTGAAACCACGGCTGCTGTTCTTTAATGTGACTCTAATCTTTTACATTTCATCTGAAACACAGAAGCAATTATTAGAGATTAGAGATTAATTAGAGATTAACGAGCTGCAACAACCTGATGGCATAAATGTTCCCACCCTGAAACTCCACACATGTCTGATCCTAAAGATTTACTACTGAACCTGTCGGGCTTCCTGTGAAGCTCAAAAATAAAACCCGTCTTCATCTGCAGCTTCCCAGCGAACCTCTGCAGGCTTTGGGTCAAGAATGACGAGGTGTTGGTACCTAATCATGAAAAGTAAGCCCAGAGCACAAAGCTGCCACTACCGTGTTTTAAAGGACGGATTCTCCTGCTGGGTTCTGAGAGATTCTGACCAGGCCCGGTGGTTTTCTTTGGAAGAAAACGCTTCGGTCCTGAAACTGTCCTCGGTGCAGACGTCTGGAGAAAGCAGGAGCCTGTTGTCACATGTAAACCCAACCAGCCCTCGCTGAAGAACCCTGCAGCTCTTTCTCCCTTTGAGGAGAGAAGAACTTCGCTCTGAATGGATCCGATTCTCTGTGATTCATGTCAGGAAGACAGAACATCTGAATATGTGATTAAACTAGGGCTGTCAGTTTTAACGCATTATTAACGCGTTAACTTTGTTAGACCATAGAAGTTTGTTAGACGTTTTTTAACGTGCGTTAATCGCGTTAATGCTTTTTTTTCCCCGGATTGTGTTTTTTTTTTTTACCCTGGCCGCTTTCCGTAGTTCCACGACTGCTAGAGACTGTAGCAAAACAGACCCGTGCTTACTGTTGTCAAGCCCGCTTATTTCATAGGACTTTGGGCTTCTTTTTTCTAAAGTCGCTTGTAAATTTCATGAGTTGTGGGTTGCAGTTTTTTTGGGCTTGTTTCTGAGAGTGAAGTCACTTATTTGGGCTCTAAGATAAGTGACGCTGCCGCACTACAGACGCAGTGAGTAAATATCCCTCCGCCTCATAACGTGCTGCAGCACATCCTCCTCTAGACTGACATGGGAGCCGAGGCAGGAAGAGCAACTCTGCCCATATTTTCTGCAGTTGTAATAACTGATAACTGCTGAAAGTAGATTACGTGTTTTAGATCACCATTTTGACCAAAGATTGGTTCTGAAGGTGATTTTTTCACACGCTGATAACACTGCAGTAACCCAACCCATAAACTATACTTTAAATGCTTATTAATTTGTTTTCTTTTTTTTGTTACTAAAATGTAAAATTAGTATTACTTTTTATGTAAATGCTTAATACCATGTTTATCTTTGTTTAAGAAGCAAAAAAAAATATTTCGACATGAAATTTTTATTTATTTACACATTTGTTTACACATTGTGTAAACATCAGTGTTATGATTAGTGATTTAGCCATTATTGGCCAAAGTTTAACATTTTTTGGCACCAGGATGCTTTCATTCCAATTCTGAACTGCCTGAAAATAAAAAATGAAAATATTTTTTGTACAAGCATGTTTTTACTAGTGACATTTATGCAAATTGCATATTAAAATGCCCAAATAGGCTTTTACACTTTCAGAAATAAAAAGATAAAATATGTGATTAATTTGCGATTAATCGCGAGTTAACTATTAAAATTATGCAATTAATCGCGATTAAAAATTTTAATCGTTTGATAGCACTAGATTAAACAGAACATAAGTTTAAAGATGTGGAAACTTATGCAACCTTCTTATTCCCATTTATTTTGTTTCTCAAGTCAAACCCCGAGGTCGAATAGCAGGTTTACAGTTTCACATTAAAGGTGGAAAAACATAAATTATGACATTTTTTTTACAGTTTCTCTGTATTCTACATCAAAAAACAGCATTTTATCAGGGGTGTGTAAACTTTTGAGATCCACCACACACCACTTTCTAATAACTTGTGTCAACACCAGTAAAACCAGGTGAACTTCACCTGAACCTCGATAAACAAATAAAAAATTATTTTTCTGCAAAAATAAATGTCTTTTTTAATTTTAATACATTTTCTTCTGCCTGGTTAGATGTTAAATTGTGATTTATTTTCTGGCTGGGAGGGGCTTACCTGTTTTCTGAGGTGGATGATGATGTCAGAAGGTCGGGACAGGGTTTCTTTCTGATTGGTCCTCAGAGCAGGAAGAGAACCTGATGAGTCACAAAAGGAGTAAAATATGAGGAGTTTTAGCCTTTTTTAACCCAGCGAGGCACTGTGAAGACGCTCCATCTCACCGCCAGGACTCCTCCAGGGGTTGCAGATCTTTCGGAGCTTCAGTGGAGCTCCAGCAAACTGAGCGTACGCCTGAAGAAGAGAAACACAAATGGGAGCCATCTTTACTCCTGCCTCCCTGGACGTTTTTGCTGTTCCTTTTATTTTCTTCTTCTCCAGCTTCGTGATTTGTCCACCAAAAGAAGTTTCAGCCACTAAAACGTCTTTTAAATGGTTAAAAAGTAATGAACTTTTGTTATAAATGGTGAACACTGAAGTTAATACCAGAGTTCATAAAAAGGGATGCAAGAGATTTGCACAATATATGTTTGAACACCTCCAGGCTGGAATAATATCCCTGAAAAAAAGGTTTTTATTTGAGAAAGTCTCAGTTTCTTAAGAAGCAGAGACTAAAAAATGTAATTTAAGGAATTAAAGAGTATTTAATCTTATGAAGATGTGTTAGTTATGATGAAAGCTGTAGTAAAAAGAGCTCCCAGAAGGTCAATAATCAGTTGCGGCTTGTGAATAGAGGGCGCTGGGAAAGGCAGGGAAAGAGTATAGTACAGTAAACATAAATTATAAAATAAAAAGTAATCACCACATCTGTTCTCTCATTAAATGTGTCTGACCTGATTATTCAGCACTCCCGCTCCATTTTGGGTTTTAGTTTAAGTCTTATTTTTAAAGGGCCGGAGATATGAGTGTGTTTTAGGGCTGTTCAACACGGCTTAAAAATATTGCAGATTTTATTATAAAAAATCTGATTAATTGTTTTTTTCCCTCCTTTTCAATTCACACAAATTTAAAAAAATATTTTTAAAAACATGCTTTTATGTCAAGCATTTCATCTGGGAGTTAAACATGAATTCAAAGAGCAACTAAATCCAAGCTGTGAAACATGCTGGTAAAACAAGATGGCCGCCCTGCCGTGGTAAACAGAAAATATGACTAAATGTTTGCTGCTGGTTGTTTTACACAACGAGCTAAAAACATGCTTCACTTCACTGGTGGAACTTCAGACTAACTAATAATTTAAAGCATTTATGGTACTGAAAAGTTTCTTTTCCTAAACATATATTCAGAATTGCTGCTGTTCTCTTCATGAGCGCAGTGGGGAAAAAAAATCCTGACTTTAAAAAAGACATTACAAATGTAAATTCAAATTAATCGATTAAATTGATTTATCGCCCAGCCCTAGTGTGTACATACATCTGTAACCTTTTGTCTTCCATGTGACTTCATGCTGGTCTCTAATTGGTTACTTAAAGATTCTCCTCAGTTGTGGCCAATCAGAGCTTTTCGTGACATTCTTCATCCAATCAGATTAATTGATGGACACCTGGCTCCTGGCAGCCAAGGCGGGCTAATGTCAGACATGAAGCAATCAGATGAGACAAGAACAACAACAGCAGCTTCGCTGGAGGACAAAAAGCGGATGATGGTTTCATTTGGAAGTCGTTAAGACGTCCAGCCTGCCCCAGGAGAGAAGCCCAGGCAGCAAAAGTCACCAGACTGAGGTAAAGCAGAGGTTTTATTGTCAGATATTAAACCATCCCTGCAGAAATGATGTCCCACTTTATAAACAGACGACAGAAAACGCTTCATCGTGTAAAGATCAGCGATCTATAAAGAGAACGACCCTGCTGAAAGGCTTCCTGTTATCCCGCCTGAAGAACTGATGTAAACATCTGGAAAAGGTTCCCTGTGCTGCAGAATCTGCAGCTGGTTAAACCAGATTCATTTGTTTCTGCTCACTTGAAGACAGTAATTTGAGGCTAACTGCGCATTACTGCGGCTGTTTGTGTTCATCACGGCAAGGCCGTCGTTTCTGAGAGCGACCTGAGGCCTTTCGGCTCGCCTGCAGGTCGCTGCGAGGGGATGAGAAGGTCTGGGCGCCGCGAAATTCACGGTTACAGTAAAAGATGAGTCAGAACTTCTGGAAACAAAAGAGAGAGAGAGAAAAAAAAGAGCATAAAAACGATCCACTCCGGGCCGAGGGCCTCGTTCAGGTTTTACAACCAGGAAAAATGAGGAGGAATTTCCTCATAAACGTGCAGCCGTGAAGTCAGAGTGTGAGGAAAGTGAAGACATTTGTTCCACGGCTGTGGCACAGCGACGACGTGAACACAGGCGGT
The DNA here is from genome assembly GCA_037039145.1 of Fundulus diaphanus. Classification (NCBI taxonomy): domain Eukaryota; kingdom Metazoa; phylum Chordata; class Actinopteri; order Cyprinodontiformes; family Fundulidae; genus Fundulus; species Fundulus diaphanus. The sequence continues at coordinate 51,527,918 of CM073130.1, read as the reverse complement.
GACTTCAGCTACGGGGGGGTGGGGGTGGGGGGCAGACTTTAAATGATTTAATTGCTGCAGTCTGGTGCTGCAGGTGATCTGCTGGGACAGTCTGGCTGCAGGAGAGACGTAGTTCTCCTCCTGAAAATCTCCCGCTGACCACGAACTGGCTGTAAAACTCGACTTTATGACAGAAACGTGTTCGTTACGTAACGTTTAAAGGCCGTCGGTCATCGCAGCGTGCGTCCAGCTGTGGGCGCCTCTGTGAAATCCACCAATTAAAGCTCAGACTGACCAGAGGAAACTCACACCTCATCACAGGGTCACTCCCATCACCTGTCAGGTGGGCTGAAGCCCCGCCCCCGGCCCTGCTTCACCGCACCACTACAGAACCTTTAAACTGCAGTCAAACAACCGTAAAACCAGAGCAGCCCTGAAAAGACGAACCGCTGGGACTCGCTGTTACTGTTTTCCAACCCCCGTCGTTACCCAGCATGCACCGCTTCTGGGCAGACTGATCCGGGTCCAACACAAACATGTTTGGATCAGGTTTATTCCTCCAGAGGAGCGCTGCAGCCCTCAGCGCGGTCTGCAGGCAGCCACAGCCTGACAGGAGCAGCACCGGTCATGGAAACTCAGCCTGCAGGCGCAAAGCATTCTGGGTGGTCGCCACCGCCACCACAGAGCTGACGTTTCAGTCTGCTGCAGGCAGACTGTTGGTTACTGCAGCTGCGGTGTTGGTTTAAGCACATTAACGAACCAATCAGGCAGCATCCTTGCGCTGAACCCGGTGGAGATCTGCCTCCAACCAATCACGGCGCTCCTACGACGCTGAGCTACAGAACCAGATGCTGTGGTTAAAAACCAGGTTGATCAGAGGCCCGGTAATATGATTTAGCTGATGTGTTCTTTCTCCCTGCGTTCCCAGATCTGCAGAGCCGTGTGTTGATCACATCTACCCAGCCAGGCTGGTGAGAACGTTTCAGAGGTGAAGCTGCCGCAGAAATGGCTCCGTCCCAGTAACTCCGGATCAATCCTCCTCCTGCAGGTGACTAACGGCACAGAAACGTCACAGAGAAAGTTTAAAGGCTCACAGACGTTTAATAACTGGGATGAGCATAAGCTGCACAGGAGCTTTCTAAGTAAACGTCTCCGTTCGATGCCGGACTGGAAGGTTTGACATTCAGAAACTCAAACGTTTACCTTGAGTTAAAACAAAGAGAAGAAAACAAAACTCAAGCTTCCAGGAGATTTTTCTGCCACCTGCTGGTAAACCGGAGAATCACACATTTCAGAGCAGCCCTTTCCAGATAACAAAAACAGCTGGTTCATAAAATAATTAGGCAGGAATAAGCCTAATCATCTTTGTATGTTCCAGTGAGACGTGTCCTCTTCATCTTCTAACCCACCCCCCAGGAAGCTGCCGCTGCCCCACTTCCACCTCATTGTTGGGGTTAACTCCTCAGTCACACCTACAGCGCACCTCACCGCTGTCTTCCAGCCCTCTGACCTGTCCTGCCTCACTCTGACATCCTTCTCTGCTGCTCCAGGCGTCCTCATACAGAACCACAGCTCCTCTCTCATAGGGCTGCACTATTAATCACATCTGCAATATAATCGCAATTTAAAAAAAACACAATTTCCAAATCTCAGAGGTCTGCAGTGTTTGGCTACGTAACAATTAATGGATCAGACCTTTAGGCGTTAGTAATTATGTTTAAAGTAATTTTCCTCCACATGGAAGGGAAGAGAGTTCCAGCAGTGAGACAATCTAATTTTATTACTTGTTTTATTGTTTATATAATCATAGTTTTTTTATCTGAAACCTTCAGGAATCTCCCCATAGCATTAAGTAGCATCAGACTGTTTAATACATAGACTTGTTTGTTGGTTGCTCTTTATGTTCAACAAGTGTTGATGTCTAACTAAACAAGTTATTCTCTTGAATAATAATATTCTGATTAATAAAAACAGATTTCTTGTTTTAAATAGTCCTTGTTTACCAACATCTTTATCTACAGGCCATTTTTCTTGCCTGTGGTTGATGCAGAGAAAGTCTAAATTAAATCGCAATTATGGTTTAAATATATCGCAATTTTGATTTTTGGCAAAACCGTACAGCCCGACTCTCTCAGCACCAGTGTTGGGAGTAACGGCGCAGTTCTTCAGTAGATGAGTAATGTAATTACTTTAGTCATTTCAGTAACACCGTTATGTTACTAACGATGTAACAGGTGCGTTATTACAGCTCAATCAACTAAAGCCAGAGGGGAAGTAGAGGTCTCAGCTGATTGGCTGAGGAGGCCTAAGGTGGGCGGGTCTTCCCAGGGCATTGCACCTGTCAGACAAACACACCTTAAGGGAGGAGAGGCTGGAAAATTCATGGACAGGGTTTGGAAACTGGAAGTTTAAGCTTTATTTTCTGTTCACTCATTCAAAGGCAAAAAGCTGCCGGGTGGATAAATAAGTGAACGGAGAGTTAAAGCGTAGACTTATTTAGTTATAGTTTGTTTTACGTTATGTTTCTAACTGGGTTCCTCAGTTTTGTACTTTCCTCCTGCTGTAGGATGTAGTATGTTAATAAATTACTGTGACAATCATGGAGGTACATTCTACCTGGAAGGGTTTCATCCATACTTAATTTTACTAGTGCATTTTATTTTGTTATATTGCTTGAAAGCAATAATTATCCAGTAATTATCTAGTATAATTATCAAGTCAACATCTAATTTTATTATTCTTTAATAATAAACATAATAATCACATCTAAATAAATGGATTGGAATTGAAGTGTCTTGACACACTTGACAAACTAAAATGGTATAAATTAGTGTACAATGTTTTAAGATGTTTAGCTCATTTAATTAATTACTAAGCAATTATTAACCCATTAATGTAGGTTAACATTGAGATTAATGTGCAGGAAGCTTTGGATCTACATCGATGTCTCTCTGCTACAAAAAACTATTTGTTTAAAGCCCTGAACGCTTCAAAAACAGTGAATGCTTAGTTTAAAAAACAGGTTTTAGTTGAAAAAATATGTTCTTTTTGATGATTTTGGCCCATATAACAAAACGTTTGAACGGCTCTGGTACTTGACTAAGTTCTGTGGAGGTGAATGGATTAAACATTCAAAAAATATTTAGAAAAAGAGAAAGCCATAATAATTTAAAAGGAACCAAGATCTTTAAAAAAAAAAACAAATTTAGAACAAAATTCATGGAGCTTATGGACCAATCTGAACAAAGAAACCAAAGAATCACAATCAATATTCACGTTTAAAAGGACAATAAAAGCTGCTTTGCTGAGTGAATATGTCAGTTATGCCTGACTATTAAGTTTTATGAATAGGTGAATCAGTTTGGAAGACAGATATTTAATTTCCTTATCTTTTGTTTTTGTTGTGTATATTTTGATGCTTATTGTTTTGTTGTTGATGCTTTTGTAATTTAATTTAAGTTTAATATGTGTAAATATATAGCTTTAGGTAAAGGGGGCAGATACCATAAGATTATTTTTCTTTCTGCTCTCTTTCACTCAGGACTTTAGAATGTTTGTTTTATTTGAGCACAATGAATGAAATTAAATAAAATATAAATAAAAACTACACCGGTTCTGGGAGTTTTCCCCTAAAGGAAAACTATTCAGATCTGGATTGTTGAAGCTGAAATCCTATTTTCTGAATCAAAATCCAAACTTTTCTCAGCGAAAGTTAATATAATTTTACAGAAACATTTTTATTCCAACTTGTAACAGTAACAGACCATGTGACCTGCGGTTAGTCTTACTAATATATTAAATAAAACCATTTATTAATAGATAAGCTTTAATAATAAATGATCTAAATATCTCGCTATAAGACAGATAACACTTAAACTCATTCAGTTTCCACATTTAACCGTTTAAATAAACCAGTTAAAGGGTTTAAATAAACCGGTTTAAGGGTCAGGTCCACGTTCAGCGGTACCGAGGGACGGGAAAAGCCGCCTTTCTCAAACACGGAGGCCGCCGGAAGACGGCCGCCGGACCGGTACCATCCAACAGGGACCGAACACTCACCAGAACCACCAGGCAGTCGGTGCTGACGGAAGGTAAGCCCCAGTCTCCTTCCCAGCAAAACAACTCGTCGGGGGCCGCCATCTTTGTCCCCAGAAGATCTTTGACACCGGAAAAGGAAAGCTCTCCACCGCCGCTGACTTTCACAATAAGAGTTCGACTTAAATAAAATAAAATATAGTAATTAAATTATTTTTAAATGTAAAAAAAATGAATGATTTTAACTAAAAAATATAAATGTTGCATTGATTATATAATATTAAAAGGTAACTTAACTGTGACAGGAGGTACAGTGGGGCAACGCACTGCCACCTTGCAACTTAAAGGTCCTGGGTTCAAATCCCGGCCTCATGGAGGTTGCAGGTTCTCCGTGTGCATGCTTGGGTTCTCTTCAGGTTCTTCCTCCCACAGTCCAAAAGCCTCTTAGGTCGATTGGGCTCTAAAGTTTCTGTTGCCCTGTGATTGACCGGCGACCAGGGTGGACACTACCTCCCGCCCAATGACTGTAAGCGGGTATAGATAATGAAAGTATAAATTAAGTGTTGGAAATCATTCAATTAGAGGAGATTAAAATAATATAAATAAATAATTAAATGATGTCAAAACAAATGAATGAGGAAATTTTAATCAAACGGAACAAAATAGGATGAAAGAAATATAATTCAGACACAATCAAATAGACTTTTAGTAAAAAGCGGGAATATGTTGTCAAAGTCATGGTCAATAAACTGGTCAATAAACAATAAAAACAAGAAATCAAAGCGGTTAATTGTGTGTTTTTGCATTTGCCAATGTTTAAATATCGAAACAACTCAAACTATACCTGCAAACATTTAACTTAATAAGCTCATTGGTGAGTGGTGTAAGATTTATGGGAAAGATGTGGTTTAAATGTTTGGGCAGAAACATTTTTGTCTCAGAAATGGGTTTGCAAAACAAATGTTAACCTCAGGAAATCTACTGAAGTGGTTAAAAAAGCATTGATGTTTTAAAGCAGAAATAGAACATAATAAAAACTAAACTCATAAACAATAAATCAACTGAAAGGAAATGTCAGAATAAGCAGTCAGTGTGTAGCTAGACAAAACAATGTAATAAGTTTAGCCTTCAGACCAAAGTACAGCTCTTTAGATCCTCATGTAGTTTCCCACCCCCCTCTATTTTAATCAGTTCCCTATTTCATAAATGAAATGCTGCTTCTCCATGTCTGGTTCTGGTTCTGGTTCTGCAGAGCAGGCTGGAGCCAGAAGACCTGAGTGGTCTGGAGGGTTGATACGCTGATAACAAGTCTGTGATGTATTTAGGTGCTAATTCAGGGATTTATAGACTAACAGAAGGATTTTAAAGTCTATTCTCTGAGATCCAGGGAGCCAGTGTAAGGACTTCAGAACCAGGTCCATGTTCTCTACGTTCTTAGTCTTAGTGAGGACTTCAGAACCGGGTCCATGTTCTCTACGTTCTTAGTCTTAGTGAGGACTTCAGAACCGGGTCCATGTTCTCTACGTTCTTAGTCTTAGTGAGGACTTCAGAACCGGGTCCATGTTCTCTACGTTCTTAGTCTTAGTGGAAGGACTTCAGAACCGGGTCCATGTTCTCTACGTTCTTAGTCTTAGTGAGGACTTCAGAACCGGGTCCATGTTCTCTACGTTCTTAGTCTTAGTGGAAGGACTTCAGAACCGGGTCCATGTTCTCTACGTTCTTAGTCTTAGTGAGGACTTCAGAACCGGGTCCATGTTCTCTACGTTCTTAGTCTTAGTGAGGACGCGGGCAGCAGCGTTCTGGATCAGCTGCAGCTGTCTGATCCACTTTTTAGGCAGACCTGTGAAAACACCGTTGCAGTGATCAGTTCTACTAAAGATAAACATGGATTAGTTTTTCCAGATCCTGCTGAGACATCAGTCCTTTAATCCTGGAAATGTTCTCCATGTGCTAGAAGGTCCACTTTGTAATTGTCTTTAGATGGAGGTTCAGGTCTGAGTCCATCACTACTCCCAGGTTTCAGGCCTGATCTCTAGTTTCTAGCTGTAAGAACTGAAGCTGCTGCTGACTCTAGTTTGTTCCTCTTTGGTCCAAAGATAATAACTTTTGTTTCTGTTCAGCTGGAGAGAGTTTTGGCACCTCCATGCATTGATTTGTTCTAAGCATCCGTTCAGTGCATGATGATTCAGAGTCACCTGGTGACATGGTGATGTAGAGCTGAGTATCATCTGCATAGTTATAGTTAATAATCTTGTTTCTTGTTATAACCTAAGCTAGTGGGAGCATATAGATATAGAACAGAAGGGTCCCAGGATTAAACCTTGGGGAACCCCACATGTGATTTTTGTCCGCTCTGATGAGAAGTTACCTATTGACACAAAGAAGTCTCTGTTCTTTAGGGAGGATTTGAACCAACTGAGTGCTGTACCAGAGTCTGACCCAGCTCTCCAGTAGGTTAATAATATATCATGGTCAACAGTGTCAAATGCTGAGGTCCAACAGAACCAGCCCTGAGGTTCTTCCAGTCTGTATTTATGTGGACGTCATCAAACACTTTGACAAGGGCGGACTCAGTGCTGTGGTGAGCACAGAAACCGGACTAAAAAGCATCAAAGCAACAAACAACTTTTTCAATAACTTTACTGATAAATGGCAGTTTGGAGATTAGCCTGTAATTCTGCAGATGTCCAGATTGCTCTTTTTAATCAGTGGTATTAATAACTGCTGGTTTTAAGCCTGGAGAAAACACCTGATGAGATGAATTTAGTATTGTGGATCAGGTCAGATGCAATGACAAGCTGGACTTTTTTAAGGAAGGTTGTAAATTGGATATCAAGACAGCAGGAGGAGGAGATAACCTGATTATAATTTATTCTACGCTTTTACAGGTGAGTTGTTGAAATGTAGTTATTTTCTCTGCATTTATGTTTGATCATAAAATTTGTACTGGACTTGGTGTGGATGTGTAGATTAACCCTCAATTTTTTTTAATTTTTTCTGCAAAGAAGTTGGTAAATTCGTTGCAGGCCCTGGTAGAGAGGAGCTCCGGTGGAACAATAACAGGAGGGTTTATGAGTCTTTCCACTGGGGTGAATAAAGTTAGTTCAGGTAATTTGTTATTGTAATTAACCATGTTTCAGTTAGAAACATTAGATCCATATTCTGTTCAGTGATGAAGTCATGAACCAGAAGTCTTTTAGCTGATAATGACCTTCAATTTAGCAGAGCCAGTCTTGGCGACTTGTTGGTAGACAGTTCTTCACTCTGAGGTTGCTTTAGATGGGCGATTATTCTAAGATATAAATATAGGCTGTTGGATTTAATTTAGCTAGTTTGTGTTATTTTTGTTTTAGTGATCCGAAGCGGTATTCTCCTGCATGGAAAGGCTGAGGAGAACTGCTGGAAGATTCTCCAGGAACCAGAGTAGTGATGGTGGTTCCTTTTTACACCTGATGGAAGACAAATGATCCTTTGAACATATTTTCAACCTTAAATTAAATAAAATAAATATTCCAAAAGAGAAAATAAACCATGATGTTTTGTGGTTGGGAAGAGATAGTCAACAGTGGAACATCTATAAATCAGAGCGTCTTCTCCATTGGATAAATCAGAGAATAAAAGCAACTGACTTCCTCCTCCTTGTGTCTCAGTAAGTTGTGAAACTGTGGTAAAACACAAGACTCAGTTTCACAAACCCTATTTTTACATCACAGAATTTCACTAAGCTGCTAAAAAGGGAAGGACCAAGCAGCAAATTAGGAACCTGAAATGTTTTACAACATTTTATATTTCAGCAAACATTTTCTTCTCAAAGAAAACAGAAAAAATAAATAAATAAATAACTTCCTTTAAAAACCTTTTTTGTCTACATCCAACTTTTCAGAGAAGAAAACATGATTAATGATACAATAAATTACAAAAATGTTATATATATTTTTTTAAATAATGTACTCTTTAATTTCTTAATTAACTCTGGACCATTCACTTCAGAGTTACAGATGCGCAGAATGAATATGCGCCCTCTACTGGTGGTGAAAATAACATCATGCGAGCAGTGATTCACATAAAGGTGCGTTCACATTGAACGCGAATGATTTACACATTATCCCGATTTAAAGGCGCGTTCAGGGGCGGATAAACGGTCCATGATGAGAAGGTCGCATTTAGAGCGACACGAGCGAAACAAAGGCAAATAGAGCAAAGTGAAATTTTGCTTGAGCTCAAAATTTTTAAAATTTCTGTCAATGTGCGGCACGTTAAGGGTCCTCCTCTTCTATTTGTTTAAGCACAAATATGTTTTTTTGTGTTACATATTTAGATAGCATAATTAAGCTGGTATGTCTATTGAGCAATGATGGATTTACTGACCGAAGACACCTGTAGTTCATCTCCCGTTGGTGTCACCTGTAGTTCCTGTAGCGTGGATTGTTTGTGGGAGAGAGGCAAAATGTCAAGCGACCAACGGCAGGCGATCGTTCAGTGTGAACTGAACGTTCATTAAAGTTAAAAAATTGCCTTCAACGATGTGTTTCCCGTCACTCAAAACCCGTCGTTCGCATCGCGGCCCGTTAATTCGCTCCTGAATGATCACTTACACGGGATAACATGTAAATCACTCACTCCATTCGTCTCTTTTGCGTTTAGTATGAACGCACCTTCAGGAACATTTATGTCTCTAGTTCAGGAAGATTCAGTCTTTCATGTTTATTTACAGCTCAACAGTTTGGTCTGTTACTTGCTTGGCTCACCTTTATTTTGAATTATATGGTGACCTGATCAGTCAAAACAATGGCTAATAATACAAGGATTAGACAGGGGAGTTAAATGTTGTAATGAACGCTAAACTTGATACAACAAACATTAACATATAACTATTAAAATATTTTTATAGGCACTTGAAGAATTTTGAATTTTGGACATTTGGAGAGAATTCACAATGTAAAGGATTGTATCCATTATTCTGTGCCCAATAAAAGTTATTCCAGAATTGATAAATCTTTCATTATTATAGAAGAAGCGAACATACCAGACCAGTCTGCTCTAATATTAAAACTAAATGTAACACATTATGGATAATGTTAATAAAAACATAGAGGAGTCTGTTTGTTCTATGACATCGTCTTAAAGGGGACATTTAATATTATTAAATTATTCCTTTTCACATTAAAATCATTCAGTTCTGGTCTATATAAAGTAGAACTGCAGCGCTTTGCACTGAACGCAGCTCCTCTTTTACCCCTGATCTGAGGTGCATCTGAAAACAACTCGTTTTGTTACCGTCTCTTTAAATCTAAAGCAGGCGCTTCACCCCCTACAGGTCACGCTCCACTCCACCCCACTTAGTCATTATTGCAGTCTTCTGGGGGACGATGTAACGAACTGTGTGGACTAATATACCCAACAACCGAATGGCATTCTTTAGCTTGGACTTCAATATAGCAGCAAAAAAAATAATACAAATGGCTGACCTTGTTCATCAGCTCTCCTAGAAACTTCAAGGACACAACAACATGGATTTCATTTTACATGATATAAAGGTCTTTAAAGGACCTCTATAATAGAGATTAAGCATAAAATAGGATTCAGTAAAAATAGGATTGTCAAAATGTTGATTGATGCTTACAAGAGTAAAAAAAACATACAGAATGGTATCTACTCCTTAAACGCTTGTTGGAAAACAGAGGCATCACTACACTGGATATGAAATAAAATGGGTAAAGGAACTGGAATAGCATTTTTTGGATGATAATTGGCTGAATATTTGAAGGACTCAAAGTCCAACAACCTGGTCTTTCATGCTTTATTTTATCGCACTCAGAATTACCAGAAAAGCTCCACTGTGTTGGAGAGACTGTGGAGCTGTCATTGCTAACCACACGTATCTTCTGGCTCTTCTGGGAAGATGTAGCCAAGATGATTGTCATGTTTCCGCCTCCGGGCGTGGTAATTAGGATCACCAGCTGCACCTGCTCCGCTGTGCCACTGCATTACCAGCCTCATCCGGTTCACCTGCTCCTCTGCCTTCATTAATGGCTTCCACCATCAGCCACTGACGCGAGTAAATGTCCAGCGCTCCTTGGCTGCTGTTAGTGATGGTGAGATGAAGCCTCATGAGGCATTGAACCACTTGAGCCAACTGGTTCGAGAAAGGGTTCATTTCTTGAAGCTTCATGTGCACACGACACCACCTACTGGCCAGGTGTATAATCACAGCCAGCTGTATCTTAACACGTGTGATGCATTGATTTTTTGTCTATTATGGCTCTTGGGAATGACTTCACAAAAGGTGTAGGACGAAATCATTTGTCTACATAAATTTTGTATACACATATGTGTATAATAAAATATTGTTTGAATGTATTCTCTGTGTGTAATTATTCCCAAAATAGTAGTGTCATGTCATATGGCATGTTGTGTAATAATGTTTTTCTGTGACTCTAGAAAAATGGCATGGGCTTAATCAGGCAGAGGACAATGAAAGTGCTTATGGAACTAGGGAGGGGGTAATGAATAGGCTAATGCTTGTGTAACTTGGATGATTTCATGCATTTTTATTAAGAAACAACAATTTCTCCACAGTTTTTGGTTTCAAACGATTTCTCTTTTTTGACACTACTTCTCTAGCCTTTGAAAAGACACGCTCACAAGGCACAGATGATGCCGGGGTGCATAAATAAATAAGTGCAAGTAGCCTATGTACAGATTGGGGTACAGTGACCGATGATTAGCCCAGTACTCCAGGGGGTTCTCCAGCCTGTCCTGAATCCAACGTCATCCACAATAGTGAAAGGCTGGGTATCCTTCACTATCATGGAGACTAGAGCTTCATCCAGCTCTTGTTTTCTGCTGGCTGGTAAAAAGGGAATAAATACAGTGTCTGTTATCTGTCTTTATTTGCACAACAAGCAAACATCAGCATGCAAAAATTGTGATAGTGTGTTTGTAATATAGTCAGTGGCGCAAAAAGTGGGTATGCACTATATGCAGTGCATAGGGGCGCAGCACCATGGGGGCGCCAAAGTGATGGGAAAAAAAAAAAAAGTTTTGGTATTTTCTATATGTAGCTGCTATTGTGCTTTTCTTTAACATTTTTGAATTTCCTCAATGTTTTAAATAACATTTTAGAACAAAACATGTTAGAGTAGACGCCCTATGTCATAAGATTCCACCGTAGAATTTTGACACAAGAGGGAGCGGGGAGAAGCATCCCGCTGCAGCCTGCGGGAAGGCTGCAGCGGGATGTACTTGGGAGCGGGGGCGCCGTGAGCGCTGAGCGAGCAGATAGAATAGCCTACGAGTAGTGAGTTTAGTTGTCTATGGAAAATGGATAAATCAAGAAAGCTGTGGGGGGCGAAAAATAAAAAAAGGAAGAGGGAAAGGGAGATGGCATGTCAAGGGATGCAACAGCAGTTAAACAAGTGGATGGTGAAAGGCAACAGGTAGGAATTAAAGTTTGACGGCTGTGCTTGGAGGCTTGCAAATAACGTTATTCACGTTAAGAAACTAGCTAGCGATTACTAACGTAGCAGCCAAATGGGGGTTCACAGCTTGCTTAGAATGTGCAAAACCGAGGTTGCTGAGTTGAAAACTGGAAAATATAAAGCAGGGTTGCTGTTAAGCGAGGCGGTGAATTGGCGGAGCGACAAGTTTTGCGCGGATCGACTGGGGGGGGAGGCGGTAGCGTGAGTATAGCGCTGCGGGAAACCCTGTAAGGTAGCAGGTACAATACAGGACAAGAATCTGGAAAACAGATACATAAACTGGTTTATCATGGAATCATTAATATATTTTGTTTTACCATTAGCTGTTGATGTATATAACTAATGCAATGACTTTGGTTTACCATGGAATCATGCATAGATTTGCTCCCGTTACTTAGGCTTGTATATTGATACAATATGAATATATATGAACAGACTAGCTTGTGTTTGCTAACAGTGGGAATGTAGCAACCAAATGGGGGTTTACAGCTAGCTTCTAGCTTAATGCAAAACCAATGTTGCTGCGCTGACATAGTGGAAAATATAAGGTAGCATGTACAATAAATGACCAGAATCCAGAAAACATAACTTATGCAGTAACTCATGCATAAATAATATGCAATAAAGATGTTGTTTTACCATTAGCTGTTCATGTTAGCTGTGCTGTCAGACATGTAGGCTGCTTTACATTTGTTGGGTGACATGGAAGCTGTAATTACAGGGTCACATCTCTCTCTCTAAAGGTCTGTGCTAAGGCTATCCATATTTCTACTTTTTAAAATCCAAAATGTGAATGTAATTTCAACAGCAGCAAAACCTTACTGCATAATAGTTGTCTTATCTGATGCCATCACTAGGCTGATTTAGAAAGGCTGCATTAAGTTGCATTGGTTATAATGATAATGTTAATGTTTGTCAATTTGCAACTGTTTATTATGTGTTAACATTGTTAATAATATACCATCTCGCTTCAAAGTATCCATGTATTTTTGCCTGTTTTTTCCCTGCCATTCCCTATATGTACGCGAGAAAGCAACAACAAAAAACCGCGTGTTAACGTCAAATAAACATGCAAGCATGTAGAGTTAGTTTTTTTTTTTTTTTTTTGAATGTTGGCGAGGCGGTAGCGTGAGTTTGGCGAGGCGGCCGCCTCGCCAACATAGTGCTGCGGGAAACACTGCTGTGGGGTTTCTAAAGCTGTCAAACCCCACGCCGAAATCTGAACCACTTCCCGAAGCAGTCACGTGGTACAGCCGGCCAGCGAGGCTTCGGACGTCATCGTTTTCGGCTCCTCCCCTAAATGAAGCAAGCCTCAATACGCGCTTTACGGAAACGCCCCCTCCATTACTCGACACACGCCTCGAAGCCTCGGCACATCACGTAACATCACTAGCTGCCGTGCTTTGTTGTGGATCAATTGTCGCCTCACCGGACACCTCACTGGCTTCTGCTTTCTGGACACGACCTGGACTGTCATCGTTCACAAATATTGCCAAGCTTTCTTGGATCCGTCAACCGTGTCTGCTCCACGGTTTTATTTTTGATGATAAACCTTTTCAAACAACTGAAATATCAGGTTCTCTGTTAGTCTGGCATAACAGTGATTGCAACAATGTTGGGTTATACAATACCTAAAACCTGCTCTATTTTATATTTTGGACTTATGGGGAATTCTGCATCTAAAAGTGATAGTTACTTGATTAAAATCTGTCTATTGGATGATCAAAAAAGGTCTTCACCAGAAAATGTTCCTCCTACAAGTGAGGAATGGACACAGACTGTAAATTAAACTTCTGAGATCTTGACAAAGACAAGGAACAATAGTAGGAAAAATCAACATCCAAAACCCAACATGGATAAAAAGCATCACTTTTTAATTTGCCTTTTTTTATTTTAAGGATCGCCACAACTGTTCAGAATCCCCTTTTTTATTTTTTCAGCTTTTTTTCTTGGTTGTAAATTGAAAAATCCTCAATAACTGTAAAGTTTTATCTATAAAAGAAAAAAGAAAATAACTTAATGTGAGGGATTTGATCCGGTGCCTTCAGGAGTGTTGAATTACATTTTGTCTCTTTACAAACAAAACCTTTGTCAGTATTTTATGTGTCAGACCAACACAAAGGAAAGCGTGGCAATAAACTGATGTTAAAATGATTGTTTTAATTTTATTTCACAAATTAAAAGTGTCACACCTCTGTGTTCTGCCTTTACTCCAGTATCCTTGAATAAAATAGATTCAAGAGTCCCCTGATCTGAGTCCAGCTGTGTGGGATTTAACTCAGTCTGACTGCAGCTGTTATGGTTTGGAAAACATTAGAGAAAAACCAGCCCACAGTGTGGTATAGGCAAAAAAGTTTAATAATAAAAAAGAAAACTTATAAAATATTCTCACACAAGGAGATCAGGCAGGAGATCAACTCAGGAACTCGGGCCTGGAGAGGAGAATGACGAAACTGTGAGCAGAAAAATAAGAAACCAGCAAGGAGTGATGAAAACCAGGGAGTTTAAACACAGACAGGGGAGTGGAGAAAAGTGCAGCAGAAACAGGTGAGAGTAATTAGAAGGAGGACGAGCTGAGACCATTGAAGACAGGTGAGCTGAGGGGAGGAGCTTAATGAACAGAAGATGGGAGGAATCTAACAGGAATAAAAATAAATGTACAAATAATGAACTAAGAACATAATCCTTAAACATGTGAACTCAAATAGCAGCAACTAGAAAACAGAAACAGAAAAAAAAACAGCAACATAAAGAAATCCAATAACTCAAACCTTTAAAAAATAACAGCAACGGCATAACAGCAATGAAATAGTCAACTTTTCTCATTAAGCCGTAAACATTTTATTTTTGAAATGGTATATTTGTGTATTAAACTGTCCTGTTATCTAAAACACAATATTTGTGGAAATAACTTTTTTTGTTATATGATTATAAAGGAGCTGGTGTCTTTCTTGCTGCTGTTTTCCCTGTGCATGAGGAGGTTCTCTCTGGGTACTCCAGTTTCCTCACACCATCCAAAAATATGTCGATCTAAAACCTGTCCTGTGTTTGAAGTAATTTGGTCCTCATGCAGACCGGTGACGGGGATTTAAAGAGTCAGTTTACAATGACCTGGGCTTGCCATCCAGTGGTCATTTAGAAAGGTGAAGGTCAGCAGGCCTTACAGACGCTCTCTCTTCATATCACCCGAACGCTGAAAATTATGGATCTGGTCAGCTGGTCTCTCAATGCTATTGATCACATTTTTTCGACGGGTAGGCAGGGAAGAGGGGACCCGTCCTGTCCTGATGAGACATACACCCTGGATTCTTGGAGGAAATGGAAGATGGTGTGTTGTTCGATTTTGGCAGTCGAGGACGTTGAAGACGTATACATGTTTGGATTCATGATACTCGGATTTCTGCTAATTGGATTCGGTGGATTTTTGATGTATCGGCAAATTCAGCGGATGTCAGTAGCAATTATGGCCTTGATCAGGCTGCCGGCTGCATATGATGCGATCACTAAAGCGGTGAACGAACAGACCCGTAAGTTGGAGGAGCAGAGCCGCAAGCTAGATGCACTGGAACGCAGACTGGCTACAGTGGTTGAACTCAGAGGGGAGATGGGATTAAATCTGGATGTGAAACACAGAAAAAAAGCCCAACAAATTTGGAATATTGGATTCGCTACATGGAGCCAGCGATGAATAGGACTTTAAAGCTCACGGAAAAGTTGGTTCAGCTTGTTGTCATAACAAATTGTGTATTTGGATTATGCCTCCCCTATCAATAAAACTCCCCTGGATGTTATGTCGAGAGAGCTCAGAACTGCCCCCTGCTCCCTCCTCCCCCGCGGACATCTGTGGATGCTTCTGAACTGTGAGCCAGTTGATAACATCAAGGACAATGGCCTCTGGAGAGCGCTCATGGAAATATAACACCTTTCACCCAAACACACACAAACTGATGGCCACAACAACATACGAACTTCATGCGACTAGTCTCCAATGTAAACCCTCTGCATAAATGTTGTCTGGTCATATGTGCTTTTCTCATGCGAGGTTTTTTGATATCTCAAACTGTATCCTGGAATTAGGATAAAGTGTGAAATATGTATTTATTTTCCTCTCCCTCCCCAAATGTGTCTCCTGTCTTTCCACAGAGTTAAAGGCAGCGCCCTATGGAAACCGCGTCAGGCGGGGTCCTTGGCAGCAAGGCCGCAGTCAATCGTTCCCCCAAAATGTTTGTGATGTATGTGATGGATGGTTGTACTGGAAATGTAATTTCCCTCTGGGATTATTAAAGTATTTCTGATTCTGATTCTGACATTGTACGTCTAAAAAACAAACTTCAGATTCAGCCCCATAGAGAGATGGCGCTTGTCGGGACCATCTATCTGGAAGCCAAACGTAAACAGTAGAAGAAGAAAAAGACAGAAGTGTCAATGCTCACTGTTAAATATGAGGCTCACTAGACTGAAACGCGCTGCCTTGGTAATTCTACGAGTTGCTCCTCCATAGTTTGACTCCATATCACACGTACCGCCGCTTTCCTCTGAGAAGAAGAATTACCTTGTTTGCACATGCGCAGTGCACGAGGTGGGGGGAAATCGGCTTGCAGCTCTGCTTCAACAGCAGGATCTCATCTCCTCAAAACAAAAAGACACAAAAGCAGCTCTGATGCTGCAGAGCTGCACTTTGTACCTTCTAGCTGCACCAATAATGAAACATGATAAAGAGAAGCTGAGGGCTGTGGGTCCAATCTGCAGCAGACCTCATCCGGAAACATCCTTCTTCTTTCGCTTTGAGGTGAGACTTTTGTTTGTGTGCGGCGAAAGCAAAGTTATCAAAGCAGCAATCGTGTTAAAATATTGACAGAGCTCGGATCCTGTTGTGGTCACAGCGTTGGTCCTGGTGGGTGGAAGTGGGGTCTGACCTCAGCCTCTGGTGGCTACTGAAGAGTAGATGGTCAGATCGGGTTCTTCTTCTGCTTTTCTTCTAAAATGTACAGAACAAACAAAAAGAAGAAGCTATTGCTTGAGCAATGTCTCAGCTCACTTCAGTTTACACAAGTGACAGAAAAGCAAAATGTGAGCGAAACAGCGGAGCTCAAAGTTGCAGCGACAGCAGGATCCGGGAGTCCAGATGAAACCTGAAATGTCCAGAAGAACTGGTAGATGAAAACTTCAGCAACACTTGAGGGATAAGGAGCAGACTTTATTAACAGAAGGCCTGTTATTAACAGAAGGTCTGTTAATAAAGTCTGCTCCTTATCCTTCAAGTGTTGCTGAAGTTTTCATCTACCAGTTTGTTGACCCTCTTCATGCACCTTGGAAGTTGTGCCAGAAACCTTTGGCTATATCCAGGAGAAAGGTCAGAAAACCTTTCAGTCCGGCTGGAGACCGCATGGTTGTTCAACCCCGTGAAGATCAGCTGTTCTCATGGTTGTGTTTGAGCTTTTTTTTAACATCTTATTGAATCTTCTGGGCTCTCACGTCTTTAGAGAAACGAGGAAACAGGCAGACGAGGAGCTGAGACATCTGCATGTCTTACCTGTTCTGCTGGTTCTGTTTGAACTGGACGGAGACGTAGCTGACCTCCTCCGCCTCTTGGACGGTTTCCTGCCTCCGACTTCCTGCGTCCTTCTGTGGAAGCGGCGGGACGCTGCTGGGGATGTGATCAGCATTCTGGTGAGCAAAGAGAGGAGAAGATGGTAAATCTGAGGAACGGGTTGCTCCAGCCGCTCCAGGTCGCATCCAGTCCAGGAAGTAATGAGCAGCACCTGGATCCGAACCATCACTGGTTCTGAATAATTATATTTCTAACTTTATCATTCTGATTGCTGCTTTTATTGTTTATTAACATTCACTATTGTCTTAGTACTTAATTTTAGCAAAACAAACTCTTTCCGTTGTGTTTTATCATCAAGCCTCCAGTCAGTTAAGGGAGATGTTTCCTCACACTGAGGCAGGTTCTGGTTCTGCAGGAGGTTTCTTCCTGTTAAAGGGGATTCGTTCTTCAGCTGGGTTTCCATGAATGAGATAAAGTGGATTTATTTCTCTTGAAATGACAGCAATTGAGACTTGGTGCAATATATAAATAAAGCAAACTGAAATGCATCCTGCAAACTCTGGATCTGGGATGTTTTTGGAGAACCAACAGTGACAGAAATCAGGATGTTTTTTGACATCTGTCTTCAACGCAGCCCTTTCCTAACAAAACTTTCAGAGCACTTTACAGGACTAAAAAAAAGCTGAAAGATTCAAACAAGCGAATATAAGAGATAAAAAATAATGTTTTGGTAAATCTGTTTGCAAAAAGCCTTAAAGTACAAAACAACTCCACAGAAAACTGTAATAAATAAGCCATCGTCTGGCGTCAAACGCTGTTTCCTCTGCTGTAATGTTGACCCATAGTTTACCTGCTGTGCTCCTTTTATTAAATCAAAGACAAAACAGGTTTATCAGTGTCGGATTCTTCTGCCTGCAGGACATCTGATAAACATTTAATAATCTCTTGTAATGTGAGTTTTTATCAGAATGAGCTCTGAAGTGTGGATTTCGGCTCAGTTTGTCTCATGCATTAGAAATAAAGAAATGTTGAAAAATGTAATCAAATCTGAACCTTCTGAACATTCCTGTAGATTATTTGAATAACATTTTGCTCAAGGTTACTTATTACTTGCACCTGTGCATCCGCACCAATCAAAAACAACTACTTTCTAGAACTGAAAAACATATAAAATCCAGAAAGGAACAGAGATGTAAAAGGAGGGGACTACATAAACAAAAGACTGAGAGTCACCTTCTTCCCTGGTTCTCCTCCCGCAGTATTCAGACTCTCTGGTGTTGTTCGCTTCCTGCAACAAATACAGGTTTTAAAGATAGAAATAATGCATTAAAATAAAAATCATCATCGATATTTGATTTTCTGTGTAATGCAGTAAAATAAATGTAGATCCACTCCAATGACATGATTTAAGGTGGGTTTTGGTGGCTGGAGCAGCAATATGAAGGTTTAACAAACTCATGCTTTAAATCAATTTAGTTCAAACTATTATAGTTTCCCATTTTTATTAGGATGGTTCAGGCAACAGGGGAGATGTTGAGCTTTGAGGAAAAATTTCAGGTTAAAGCTATAGTCGGTGATCCTGTTGAGAAACTGGGTAAAATTGGCCTTCCATCCTGAAAGTAGTAAATACATTATGTTTTCACAAAGGGAGGTTAAATAAATCGTTCTCTGTGAAAGCTGCAGGCCTGTAAAAACCCTCTGCCGTTCGGCCCGAAGGGCAGAGATTGGTCAGAGTTTTGGTTCTGCTCTCACCACCCTCTGTCCCTCCAGGTCCAGGGGTATCACCTTATCTACTGGTTGTCCCACATGCCATCATCCTGACACGCTCACATAACGCCAGTGTGCGTGCTCGTTCCTTGTTAGTTTCCGCTTGCTGGCTGCACATGCGCACTTCCAGTATTTATGCATCTGGCTAGCTTAGCGACTAGTTTAGCGGCTAGCTTAGCGGTTACCCGTTCATTGTAGCTCCAATGCTCTCACCGTAGATTTTGAACATGGGTGAGAGTCACAGAAAGCACACCGCATACATGAGGGCGACTGTGGCTTGATGGGTTGATTAGTTGTCTTGCAATCGGAAAGTTGTGGGTTTGATTCCAGCTTCCCTTTGTCACATGTTGAAGTGCCCCTGGGCAAGGCACTTAACCCCAAGTTTCCTACCGAGCTGTGTATTGGTGTATGAATGTGGCTCTAGTGTACAGTGCTTTGAGTGGTCAGTATGACTGGTAAAGTGCTATATAAGACAGAAATCTTATATAAGATTTCTAATGCATATAAGTTCAGTCCACTTACCATTCATGTTTATGAGAAGAAGAGGAATGACTTTAGCCTAGCGGCATTCTGGTCTTCAATTTTTGAAGTTTATTCAGAAGTTTCTGTAGCTACCATTCACTCTTCCCCTTTCATTAGACTCTTTGGTTTATCAGTAAACAATATTTCCCTCAGTAAGCCGCATTTGAACTGTATGGCCTACTCCTCCCTTCTGTCACGTCCGCTTATTTTTTTTAAATTGGAAAAATGACCGCCCCCTTCTTTTGGAAGATGGATATGTGATGTGTTGTTTTTTTTTTTTTAAACTGAAATAATGAGATACACACTAAATGAATCAGTGACTAAGTTTGATTTGACATAGCGTCCATGTATCTTCCATGTAAAACAACCAACTATGCATTTTGACTTTGAATAAGATTTATTTTCTTCTTGAATTTCTTTTGGATAACCACCGTGGACTATTTTGGTTCTCTTTCTCTTTTATTTTGCTTTGTGTGACTATAAGTATGTTTTTGCCTTGTCACCCCAATATTATTTAGTTTTTGTCTGTTTTCCTCCTTGTGTTATTTCCTATTTTTGAGGGTTTGTTGCCTTGTTTCTGTTTTAAAAAAAAAAGCTCAATAAATATACTTTGCCAAAGACGAAGAACTCAGTAGAAAGAAATAAGACCAGAGTGGAATTGGGGGATTTTTTTCATGAGATCTTGCAGTTATTTAAAAAGGGACAACCCTAGCTCTGAAATGGAAACAACCAGATCTTTGTGGTTAGGATGGACAGGTACCTTTTAATGATGAAGATGAAGAGTATGAGGGTGGTGAGCACCAGCAGGACTCCAAACACCACACCAGCAATCAGGGGCCGGCCAGAGGCTGGAGAGACAGATAAGTTTTTATCAGAACAAAGCATCCGGACCGCCAGCTGCCTGCTAGTTTTATCCTTTACGTCAGTTTTAGTCAGACGGGTCACAGCTGGACGCATCATTCAGCTTCACAGGAGAGAAGAAAACTTGATGAAAGATTTTTTTTTGCTCACAGATTCTGAAAACTTCAGAGACCAAAAGGTTTTGATGCCTCTGTGTGACGCTTAAATACAAGCAAATTATGAAAAAGTTCAATATTTTCTGTCCCTCTTTATACAAAAGGAAACTCATGTGATTTACAGATTCATTAACCAGAGAGTGAAATATTGAAGCCTTATTTCATGTAATTCTGATGGTTCTGGCTGCAGAGAATAAAAACCTAAACTTGGGTGTCTCTGATTATTGCATCAGATCAATAAAAATAACATTTTAAGCAGAACTGTTTGGGCTGCTTTTGCATGAACTACTGCATCAATGTAGTAGTTCAAAAGGACCGGGTACCACCGTGGCCATTGAAGCAGCTTTTGGTACCTTTGGCAGAGTGGATCGGTATCAAGTCCTGCTGGAAAATTAAATCAGTTGAAGCTCACCAGCAGAAGAAGGCATGAGGTGCTCTAAAATATTCTGGTAGATGACCCAGTGGGCCAGAACCAGCAGATGACATGGCACCCCAAACCTGCCCTGACTGGGGAAACTTCAGACTTCAAGTGGTGCAGATTCTGGACCTCTCCACTCTTCCTCCTCTGGGACTCTGGGACCTAGATTTCTAAATGAAATGAAAAACGTTACTTTCATGAAAAGACCACTGAGCAACAGTCCAGTTCTTGTTCTTCTGGGCCCAGGTAAGACGCTTGTGGTCCATGGATCCGTCCGTCCGTCCGTCCGTTGTCTTCCGCTTATCCGGGGTCGGGTCGCGGGGGTAGCAGCTTCAGTAGGGAGGCCCAGACGTCCCTCTCCCCAGCCACTTGGGCCAGCTCCTCAGGAGGAATCCCAAGGCGTTCCCAGGCCAGCCGGGAGACATAGTCCCTCCAGCGTGTCCTGGGTCTTCCCCTGGGCCTCCTCCCGGTGGGACGTGCCTGGAACACCTCTCCAGGGAGGCGTCCAGGAGGCATCCTGACCAGATGCCCGAGCCACCTCAACTGGCTCCTCTCGACGTGGAGGAGCAGCGGCTCTACTCTGAGTCCTCCCCGGATGACTGAGCTCCTCACCCTATCTCTAAGGGAGAGCCCAGACACACTACGGAGAAAACTCATTTCAGCCGCTTGTATCCGGGATCTCGTTCTTTCGGTCACGACCCAAAGCTCGTGACCATAGATGAGGGTAGGAACGTAGATCGACCGGTAAATCGAGAGCTTCGCCTTTTGGCTCAGCTCTCTCTTCACCACAACGGATCGGTACAGCGCCCGCTTCACAGCAGACGCTGCACCAATCCGCCTGTCGATCTCCCGCTCCATCTTCCCCTCATTCGTGAACAAGACCCCAAGATACTTGAACTCCTCCACTAGGGGCAGGACATCCTCCCCAACCCGGAGAAGGCACTCTACCCTTTTCCGGTTCAAGACCATGGTCTCGGATTTGGAGGCACTGATTTTCATCCTGGCCGCTTCGCACTCGGCTGCGAACCGCTCCAGTGAGAGCTGTAGATCACGTCCTGATGAAGCCAATAGAACCACGTCATCCGCGAATAGCAGAGACGCAATCCTAAGGTCACCAAAGCGGATCCCCTCAACACCTTGGCTGCGCCTAGAAATTCTGTCCATAAAAGTTATGAACAGCATCGGTGACAAAGGGCAGCCTTGGCGGAGTCCAACTCTCACCGGAAACGAGTCCGACTTACTGCCGGCAATGCGGACCAGACTCTGACACCGGTCGTACAGAGACCTGACAGCCCTTATTAAAGGGTCCGGTACTCCATACTCCCGGAGTACCCCCCACAGGATCCCCCGGGGGATACGGTCGAATGCCTTCTCCAGATCCACAAAACACATGTAGACTGGTTGGGCAAACTCCCATGCCCCCTCAAGAATCCTGCTGAGGGTATAGAGCTGGTCCAGTGTTCCACGGCCAGGACGAAAACCACACTGCTCTTCCTGAATCCGAGATTCGACTATCCGACGGACCCTCCTTTCCAGAACCCCTGAATAGACCTTACCAGGGAGGCTTAAGAGTGTGATTCCTCTGTAGTTGGAACACACCCTCCGGTCCCCCTTTTTAAATAGGGGGACCACCACCCCAGTCTGCCAATCCAGGGGAACTGCCCCCGATGTCCACGCAATGTTGCAGAGCCGCGTTAACCAACACAGCCCCACAACATCCAGAGCCTTAAGGTACTCAGGGCGAATCTCATCCACCCCCGGAGCCTTGCCACCGAGGAGCTTTTTAACAACCTCGGCAACCTCAGCACCAGAGATGGGAGAACCCGACCCAGAGTCCTCAGGCTCTGCTTCCTCAATGGAAGACGTGTTGGTGGGATTAAGGAGGTCTTCGAAGTATTCCGCCCACCGACGCACGACGTCCCGAGTCGAGGTCAGCAGCACACCACCCCCACTGTAAACAGTGTTGGTGCTGCACTGCTTCCCCCTCCTGAGACGCCGGATGGTGGACCAGAATCGCTTCGAAGCCGGATCCATGGATCCGCCTATGCTTAGTGGTTCTTGATGCGCTGATCCAGCCTCGGTCCACCTGGGGTGAAAATCCTAAAAACTCCTGAATGGATCCTGTTTGACTATCCGGTCCAGGCTGCGGTTCTCCCTTCCTCTAGGGCAGGGGTTCTCAAACTTTTCGTGTCCAGGGACACCTTAGCAGTGCTAACATTTTTCCAAGGACCCTCATGCTGATAGTATTTTTAAACAGCCTGTTAAATACATTAGGAATTATGTATGTTTTTACATATACATATAAATACACCTAATATTAGAGATTTGGTGGAGATTAGATCCTCATTCTCTAATAAAGCCAAACTCGATGTAACTGTTGTCACTGCTAATTTTAGCTGATTTGGCTTTTACTTTACATGATAAAGTGGACGGCGTTAAATATTTGTCCATTGTGTTACTTGGTGATCAACCCTGACGCATCTTCAGCAGTTCCTCCTCAGGCCCAACAACATTCGTTTCACTGACCCCCAACCTGTGGTTCACGGACCCCAGTTCGAGGGACGCTGCTCTGGTGCACCTTTTCCTGATTTAATTTTCAGTCATAATCATTAATATTTCAAGAAATAAAGGCTTGAAATATTTCCCTTTAAGTGTAACGAGGTTATGTAATAGATGAACTTCACTTTCTGTAGGACAAAATATATTGAACATTTCAGATTTTTTAGATGCGATTGTATGTGTTGCAGGAATCGTTGTTGTGGGGATATCATTTTTGTTTTTTATCTCATGAAAATGCCTCCAGTTAGAACCAGAACCAACCTTCCTCCTCTGCTTCCACCTGCAGGCTGAATGGCTCTGACTGGGTCATCATATTGTTACTCGTTAGAGCACAGGTGTAGTTCCCAGAATCCTTTGCTGTCAGGGTGCTGAGATGGAGGGTGGAGCCATTTTCTGAGAGGGTGTAGCCGTCTTTGTGCCAGGTGACCTCCAGGTGATTGAAAGTACAGCGTGAAGTGGTGCATTGCAGGGAGATTGCTTGACCGCTGCTGAACTTGCTGTTTTGATCGGAGCTCTCGATCTTCATTCTGATCGCCTCTAAATAAAAACTTCTCATTAGTTTTCATCAATACCACTGATTATCATCTGGGTCTGAATGTGATGTTTTTATCTTACCAACAACTGTGATGTTGACTCCCGTTTGGTTTGTGAAGTGTCCGGCAACATCATTAGCTTCCATCCTGAAGCGAAAGGTTGCGTTATCCTGCATCCCAACGCCTCGTATCTGCAGCGTGCAGTTCCCCTCCAGGTCTCCTAGGTACTGGTATTGAGGATCATTGTTTCTTGAATCGCTGTCATACACAGACGGCGTTGATCCCTGACAGAGCGGATGATTTATACACCAGCGAGCTCTGGTGACCTTCAGAGGAATCGTTGTTCCACTCTCAATGAAATATTTTTTAGGTGTGAAGGAGCAGGGCAGAATGACAGTAGATCCAGTCACTGCACAGGTAGATGTCAACCGGTACTGAATGTTTTGGGCCATGGCTCCTGGAAAAACACAGAGTTGAACATGATAACAGAAAAGTCGAAGCCTTCAGCTGATCCAAAATGTTGCAGCAAGAGTTCTGATGAAAATCAGCAGGAGGGATCATATTTCTCCAATTTTAGCTTCCCTTCATTGGCTTCCTGTTAAATCAAGAATAGAATTTAAAATTCTTCTTCTAACGTATAAAGCCCTTAATAATCAAGCTCCATCATATATCAGAGCTCTGATTACCCCGTATGTTCCTAACAGAGAACATACAGACACCCCGTCTACTTTTAAGACTAATCTTAAAACTTTCCTTTGTGACAAAGCTTATAGTCAGAGTGGCTTAGGTTACACTGAGCTGTCTCTGTAGTTATGCTGCTGGAGGACATCAGGGTCTATTTCTCTCACTCTGAGAAAAATTCTCCTACTCCTCTTGGCAAGTTTATTTGTCGCGCATTTCAGTAACAAGACAATTCAAAGTGCTGAACATGATCAGAGCAAAGAAAAGAAAACATTACGGAGGAACAATGAAGTGAAACAGTAGCAGCAGGTCAAGACAAGCTGGACTACAAGCTAAAACATTTAAAAGCAATCCTAAACAAACAGGTTTTAACCTTGATTTAAAGGAACTCAGGCTTTGTTCCAGATCAGTGGAGCATAGGAACTAAATGCTGCTTCTCCATGTCTGGTTCTGGTTCTGGTTCTGGTTCTGCAGAGCAGGCTGGAGCCAGAAGACCTGAGTGGTCTGGAGGGTTGATGCACTTATAACAAGTCTGTGATGTATTTAGGTGCTAATTCAGGGATTTATAGACTAACAGAAGGATTTTAAAGTCTATCCTCTGAGATCCAGGGAGCCAGTGGAGCTAATGATATTGTACGTGATGAACCCAATATTCAAACCATTCACAGTGTAGCATTTAAGAGGTTTATTATAAAGAGGTGAGTGGTGGCAGAACAGGCAGGCAGTGCCGGAAAGGTTGACGATGACAGGAGATGACTGAGACGGCTGACCAGGTGATGATGGCGGGAACCAGTAGATGACCAGATGTTGCAGACAGAGACTGAACTCACCAGGCAGTGCCGATGAGTACCCAGCGAGGGCAGAGTGAGATACAGAAACCCCAGGAACAACTTGAAACAAGCAGAGCACACAAACACTAGACACCAACTAGCAGGGGCAGGGCGAAAACAGACCCAAAGGGTCAGCAGGCTGAGCGACAAGGCACCGGGAAAAACAACATGCCGGCAGCAGAACAAGATGAGATGTTCTGGCAGTGAGAGGTGAGTGAGGCAGGTACATAAAGGCAGAGAAACAGGTGAGCTCTAACACGCTGCAGCAGGTGGAAGTAATAAGGGTGAAATGAGTGGTGGCAGAGCAGAGTGGAGCAGAGAATGGAGGGATGCCTTCCAGTTGTCCTCGGTAGTTGGTGTTCTCGACCTCCAAGTCGGAGAATCTAACTGGAACGGCCCTTAACGGTATTATAAACAGAATGATACCCGACTTCTGTGAGTAGATCCTTTAGCTATCAGGCTCCTCTCCTGTGGAACCAACTCCCAGTTTTGGTCCGTGAGGCAGACACCCTGTCTACTTTTAAGACTAGGCTTAAAACTTTCCTTTGTGACAAAGCTTCTAGTTAGAGTGGCTCATGTTACCCTGAGCTACCTCTATAGTTATGCTGCTATAGGCTTAGGCTGCTGGAGGACATCAGGGTCTATTTCTCTCACTCTGCTGAGTTCTCCTACTGCTCTCCAATCTGCATTGTTTGTTGTTATTTCAGCTTTTAACTTTTTGTTCTCTGTCATTTTTCTCTGCATAGAAGGTCCACCTGGTCTGGCGTTCTGTTAGCTGTGACATCATCAGGGGAGGCAGATCATCCTCTATTACATCTAACATAGAAAGTACTCCTGGATCAATGTGAGCTTCTGAGCTTTCTGTGTCTCTGCTCTGTCTTCTCTAACCCCCAGTGGGTCGAGGCAGATGAGCGTTCACACTGAGCCTGGTTCTGGTTCTGCTGGAGGTTCTCCTCCCTGTTAAAGGGGAGTTTTCCTCTCCACTGTCGCTTCATGCATGCTCAGCATGAGGGATTGCTGCAAAGCCATCAACAATGCAGACGACTGTCCACTGTGGCTCTACGCTCTTTCAGGAGGAGTGAATGCTGCTTGGAGAGACTTGATGCAACCTGCTGGGTTTCCTTAGAGAGGAAACTTTAGACCAGTCTGTATAATCTGATTGAGTTTGACTTTGGAAAGTGCCTTGAGATGATGTGTTACATGAATTGGCGCTATATAAATAAAATTTTATTGAATAGAACCAGGAGCTCATCCAGCCATGCTGACAACTCAAAGTCCCGCATCCACACTTCCAAACCCGCACACACCCATGCACCAACATGCAGATCAGCAGAAATCTCAATGTTCAGAACCAAAGGACGCCTGGACAAGTGGTGAAAGGAAGACAGGAATCAAACTCACAACTTTCTGACTGTATGATAACTGTTGAGGCATCGCTTCCAAAAACCAGACCAGAAAACCTGAACCTGTGGAGTCACACGTAAATTTTATCCCTCACATAAAGTCTTTTAGTAAACTTGCCTCTGGTACCACTGACCAGGCCCGAAACCTGGGTGTAGTGATGGACTCAGACCTGAACCTCCAAAAGCATCTAAAGACAATTACAAGGTCGGCTTTCTATCACCTGAAGAACATTTCCAGGATTAAAGGACTGATGTCTCAGCAGGATCTGGAAAAACTAATCCATGTTTATAATTAGTAGAACTGATCACTGCAACGGTGTTTTCACAGGTCTGCCTAAAAAGTGGATCAGACAGCTGCAGCTGATCCAGAACGCTGCTGCCCGCGTCCTCACTAAGACTAAGAACGTAGAGAACATGGACCCGGTTCTGAAGTCCTCACTAAGACTAAGAACGTAGAGAACATGGACCCGGTTCTGAAGTCCTCACTAAGACTAAGAACGTAGAGCACATCACCCCAGTTCTAAAGTCCTTCCACTGGCTCCCTGTATCTCAGAGGATAGACTTTAAAATACTTCTGTTAGTCTATAAATCCCTGAATTAGCACCTAAATACATCACAGACTTGTTATCAGTGCATCAACCCTCCAGACCACTCAAGTCTTCTGGCTCCAGCCTGCTCTGCAGAACCAGAACCAGAACTAAACACGGAGAAGCAGCATGTAGTTCCTATGCTCCACTTAAAACTGTAAAACTTGTTTGTTTAGGGCTGCCTTCGACTGCACTAGTTAAACAGTCGAAGGCAAATTGTTTTTTTGTTTTTGTTTTTTTTTATGTGTATATATATATATATATATATATTCTGCTTTTTCCTACTTACTTTTTTCTGTTTTATTTCCTGTTTTTTAATCATGTAAAGCACTTTGCATTGTCTGTGTACTGAATTGTGCTATATAAATAAATTTGCCTTGCCTTGGTTGTAGAAGCAGAATCGTGGTTCAGAAAGTAAAAGGTGCTCCAAAAATTAGTTCCAACCATGTTCATTCAGGCTCCACAGCAGAAAAAGGGAGTTAAAAAAGACCAAAGTTTAATTTATCCATTTATTGTCACTGACCCTGTCTGCAGCTGAAGTTGTGGGTTCAATTCCAGCTTCTTCCTACATGTTGATGGGCCCCTGGACAAGGCATTTAACCCCAGGTTAAACTTTGTGAGTTTGTGAGTGTGAATTAGTGAATGTGTCTAGTTTAAAGTGCTTTGAGTTGTCAGTGTGAGTGGAGAAAATCTAAACATATTGAGCCCGTTGACAACCTGCTGATTTATTTTAGGACCATATTTGCTGTTTCTGTCTGTTACTGTATGCCATGCATTTATTTGCCTTTTATTGCATTTTCCTTTTATATGTCTGTGAAACCCTTTGAATTATCTGATGCATGCCTGGTTTTAGATTCTGCATCCTGTAGCAACACTCCTGTCTGCGGTCAGAAAACTTTTGTGTAATGAGGAATAAATAGGATCTCTTGCAAAAATAACACAGCTCCCCCCCCCCCCCCCCCCGCCCAGTGCTTTTTAATGCATAAATATAAAAGCAGTTCTTGAACACGTTTTATATCGCCTTACTCAGTTGCACATTTCTTTGAAAACCATTATTTACAGTATTTCTCGTTTGCTGTAAATTTGACCTTCCAGTAGGATCTCCGTCTTTATATCTTTTACCTTTGTGTGAATCTGGACGCTCCAACTTAACTTCATCATGAAGTTTCACTTCATGATGAAGTTAAAAACTTCCTGTGGGTCTTACCTGCCAGAAGGAACATGAAGCTCCAGAGAACCTTTTTATCACGAGGTACCATCCTGAGCTTTCAGCCTCTGTGCTGCTGATCTTTCTGCACCATCACAAACTGAACCGGGGATTGAGAAACATCCTGCTGTCATTCTTTGACTTCCTCTTTTCTGTCTTTTGGCCAGTAACTCCAGCTTGGGTTTTAATATTCGAGATTAAATCAGCTTCTTTATGGAAAAACGTCTGGGTACTAAAACAGTTCAAGCATAAAAACACAGAAGTGAATAACAGGAAGAGTTCAGATCTTATTGGCACTCGTTCAAGTCTTGACTGTTTACGTGTTGGCATCCATGTGAGAGATCCTAACACTGAAATATTTCAATATTTTAACTAAAATTAACAAATTCTTTCCTTTGGATCAACAGAAGAAAAAACAGGCAGCTAATGCACAATGATTTAAATGAACAGTGGACAGGCAGGAAGCAGCTGAAGTAGCCCCAGAGTCACAAATATGAAGCTCAAACAGAAATCTGGCCTGTAATATTCAGCAGTTACTGTAATGGCGGAGATTGTTATTCCAGAATCCGATGTTCGAGCCAGACACGTTGTGGCACTTTAAAATGGTCAAAATAAAAATAAGTCAAGTCCTGGTGCAGGCAGACACTGAAGGCTCTGGGCAGCGCTGAGCAGGGTCCGTGGCGTACGTCTACTCACTGCTGGCTGTCAATAATCTGGTAGCCTCAGTGTATAAAGGCATGGAAACAGATGCAGGAGGTTGACTTGATTACGTAGCCGCTGGAGAAGCGTCGGTGCCGCAGAAAATACCAATCAGGTGAAACAAGGAGAGTAGCAGCCAGCTGGCCACAATCAAACGGTTACAAGCTAACCACAAGGTTTGGGCTGAAAATGATCAAACAGAAGCTAAAATGTGTCCAAACTAAAACCAAAAACACACAGCATGAAGTAAAGCCTCTGATTCTCATACATCTTAATTTATTGTTTGTTCATTAATCCAAACACAATGAAAAACTTTAGTTCAACATAAAGTTTTATTCAGTGGTTAAAGGACATGTGGTCTGATTGTAAGTGCAATTATTTAATTCTCATTGTTCATTTTTATTACCTAATTCTTCACTTTTGGATTGTGATTGTTAGTAAATCTGGTTACCTGTATGTGTTTCTATTGTTCTATGATCAGAGGTGGAAAGTAACTAGTTACATTTTCTTTTCTGATAACACTGACCTCAAACCCAGCTGATGGATCAGTGGCTTCCTGCTTTTTATTTTCTCTTATTTTTTAACTCAGTAAAAAATTGTGCTTTCAAATGTTACTAAGGAAAATACTTGAATCAAATCAGACTCAAGTACAAGTAAAAGTTCAGATTGCTCCCCGGTGCAGATCAGTTGCAGCCCACTGTTCTCCGGAGTGAGGGCATAAAGCTTGCAACACGATCATTAAAGTGATATCCTGAGGCTCCTAAACGATTAAGACATCCGTCCTTCGTCTCATCGTCAATTATCAGTTTCCTGAAATGAGTTGCAAAAGCCAACTATGAGAAATACGTTACAATCTTTTTTAAACAACCTCCGGCAGACGTCTGTTTCCTGGCAGCACAGTCTTTAGAAAGCTGGCAGCTTCCTGAGCTGACAACTCGTTTCACAAGTCAGAGGCAAAAGCAGAAGAAGCTGGTTGTTACAGATCTATGTCTGATTTTTTAGAGATACCTTTCAACATCTAACAGGTCGCACGCTGAGAGCCAATCCAGATCTGCAGAACATTGGGTTTGTTTTACCAGACCAGATTTATTTTATTTTTACATGCTTTACATTCATGAATGCTAACATTTTCATTTCAAATTGAACAACAGTTTTCCGTCTAAAACTTTTGGGTTTCATGAAACCAAACCTGCAAACAGAGAATAAGACGCTGAGCGGTGAGATGTTTATTGACTAAACAGCTCCAGGAGACCTCTTGTAGGTCTGTGTTCAACTAAAGGAGGAGAGGAGAATCAATTGCAGGCGTTGTGGGCATATCAGATATCCTAAATTAAAGTCTTTGAATTTGTTTTAGAGTCTATGCTTAATGTTTTAAATTCAAACAATATTATATTAATAATTAATGCCACTATTAAATTCTGACCTGAGGCGAGGATTGTTTTGCAAAGGCTGTCTGCTGAAAAGGTTTCACCCCTTTATACTGATCTACTGCTTCAGGAGTTATGGCTCAGTGAAACAGCGCCCTCTAGAGTCAGAATCAGGTAGATCAGAGAGAAAAGTTTAACTTTTATTGCTATATATCGATCGATCGATTGATTGATCGATTGATTGATTGATTGATTGATTGATTGATTGATTGATTGATTGATTGATTGATTGATTGATTGATTTTAGTGTCATGCACCATAGGTGCCCAGCCCACATGGGCTAATAAGACACTACACATAAAAAGATACAAAACAAAATGGCCACATCCAACTTACAACTGCTAATAAAAAAATGTAATGTATCTTTAAATGTTCATACTCAACAAGGGTGCAGCACTCGTTGTCTTCTATCCCAAGCTTTACAAATAAAGGTAGCAAATGCAAAACTATACCTGTCATACATCCAACCAAGCATCACTTCTATTAATACATTAAAATAAGGAAAATCTCAAATCAGTATACAGGGGACAGTAAAGGACAACGTGATATTCGTCTTCCACCACATTAAGGCCACAAAAAACACAGACTCTCTCCTCTAGAGGGAGACATTTATACCTACCCACTTCCACTGCCAGAGGTAGGCTGCCGGTTCTAATCTGGGCACAAAGAGACCTTATTTTTCTATATGTTTGTTTTACACAGAGTTCAGTCAGATACTCTTCCGTAAACTGAATATAACTTCTTAGTTTTGTTTTCCTACAGATATGCTGTTTCCATTGTTTTTTGAAGTCATCAAGAAAAATATGTTTTAAGGATTAAAAATTACACTGCATCTTATTTATAAATATATAGTTTAAATCAGAAGTAGCTAACAGTACATATCATTAGCCAAGGATACTTATTCGAGCAATCCCATATGATATTCTTCTTGGTCAGCACTAATCCATTTAGCTTTCTCAAAACCCCAAACCCCTGCAGCATACCACAAAGCTTTATACCGATTTGATTGCTTTATAAACTCTACCAGAGCCTTAAGTTAATAGTTTATGCTGTAGAAGATTTCTATTTACCCCATCAAATGCCTGCATAAAATAAATAAAACAAGCAAATGTGTGTTTTCCTTCATAAAGTCTGGACCTTACCACTGATGATAAAACATATGATCAATACAGGCCCTACCTTTTCTAAAACCATTTTGCTTTTTTGAAAAACATGCTTGAAAGATAACCTGCAATAAATGAACTAAGGATGGTGCCTTGGGAGCCTCAGTAGGGATCCCTTCCATACCCACTGCTTTATTTACCTTTGATGCTCATATTACTTTTTGTACCTCTCTTAATGTGATCTTAGTTTAACATACACTTTTGGTCCAGTGTCATATCTAAGAACTCAGTTTCTAATTTTAACTTCCTTTTGTAATATTGACACAAAGGTTGCTTGTCTAATAACAAAAATCCATAGAGATTAGAGATTATAATCACTTTCCCATTGTAACAAAATCTTATCTGTTTCAGATCATGAAGCTCCATTACCTGTGATTATCTCCATTGGAATTAATTTACTTTTCTGAGGACACTAACTTATTAATTTATTTCCAAAACAATTTAGAATTCTTCTGTAAATACTTAAAACACTAAAAAATAAAAAGATGTTGCTGGTTGGGTTTAAAGATAGACTGGCGCATCCAGCTCATTTATTGTAGCATCAGTGAATCTGGGATCAACCTCATGGTCTTTGGTAGACAGCTGTGGACGCACGTTTTTTTGGGGGAAAAGGATAAAGCCGGGATACATTGATCACACTAGTTCAAGCCTGACTTTAGCGCTTATCCTGGATTTTCAAATTCGGCTTTTGTGAAATAGGCCCCAGACCACTCAGGACTTCTGGCTCCAGCCTACTCTGCAGAACCAGAACCAGACATGGAGAAGCAGCATTTAGTTCCTATGCTCCACTTATCTGGAAGAAACTCCCAGAAAACTGTAAAAGTACTAAAAGCCTGAGTTACTTTAAATCAAGGTTAAAAACCTCATGTCCCAGTGGGACTCACTGCGCGGGATACATCTTGGACCCGTGGGGGAAGTGGTCTACGGTGTGTCTTTCGATTTTTTTCAGTCGAGGACGTGGAAGACGTATACAGGTAAAAGCCAGTAAATTAGATTATTTAGAAAAACTTGATTTATTTCAGTAATTGCATTCAAAAGGTGTAACTTGTACATTATATTTATTCATTGCACACAGACTGATGCATTCAAATGTTTATTTGATTTAATTTTGATGATTTGAAGTGGCAACAAATGAAAATCCAAAATTCCGTGTGTCACAAAATTAGAATATTACTTAAGGCTAATACAAAAAAGGGATTTTTTTAGAAATGTTGGCCAACTGAAAAGTATGAAAATGAAAAATATGAGCATGTACAATACTCAATACTTGGTTGGAGCTCCTTTTGCCTCAATTACTGCATTAATGCGGCGTGGCATGGAGTCGATGAGTTTCTGGCACTGCTCAGGTGTTATGAGAGCCCAGGTTGCTCTGATAGTGGCCTTCAACTCTTCTGCGTTGTTGGGTCTGGCATTCTGCATCTTCCTTTTCACAATACCCCACAGATTTTCTATGGGGCTAAGGTCAGGGGAGTTGGCTGGCCAATTTAGAACAGAAATACCATGGTCCGTAAACCAGGCACGGGTAGATTTTGCGCTGTGTGCAGGCGCCAAGTCCTGTTGGAACCTGAAATCTCCATCTCCATAGAGCAGGTCAGCAGCAGGAAGCATGAAGTGCTCTAAAACTTGCTGGTAGACGGCTGCGTTGACCCTGGATCTCAGGAAACAGAGTGGACCAACACCAGCAGATGACATGGCACCCCAAACCATCACTGATGGTGGAAACTTTACACTAGACTTCAGGCAACGTGGATCCTGTGCCTCTCCTGTCTTCCTCCAGACTCTGGGACCTCGATTTCCAAAGGAAATGCAAAATTTGCTTTCGTCAGAAAACATGACTTTGGACCACTCAGCAGCAGTCCAGCTCTTTTTTTCCTTAGCCCAGGTGAGACGCTTTTCGCGCTGTTTCTTGGTCAACAGTGGCTTGACACGAGGTATGCGGCAGTTGAAACCCATGTCTTTCAAGCGTCTCTTGGTGGTGGATCTTGAAGCACTGACTCCAGCAGCTGTCCACTCCTTGTGAATCTCCCCCACATTTTTGAATGGGTTTTTTTTCATAATCTTGACTAGGGCGCGGTGATCCCTATCGCTTGTACACTTTTTCTGACCACAGTTGTTCCTTCCCTTTGCCTCTCTATTAATGTGTTTGGACACAGAGCTCTGAGAACAGCCAGCCTCTTCAGCAATAACCTTTTGTGTCTTTCCCTCCTTGTGCAATGTGTCGATGGTCGCCTTTTGGACAGCTGTCAAATCTGAAGTCTTCCCCATGTTTGTGTAGGCTTCAGAACTGGACTGAGAGACCATTTAAAGCCCTTTGCAGGTGTTTTGAGTTAATCAGCTGATTAGTTTGTGGCACCAGGTGTCTTCAAAATTTAACCCTTACACAATATTCTAATTTTGTGACACACGGAATTTTGGATTTTCATTTGTTGCCACTTCAAATCATCAAAATTAAATGAAATAAACATTTGAATGCATCAGTCTGTGTGCAATGAATAAATATAATGTACAAGTTACACCTTTTGAATGCAATTACTGAAATAAATCAAGTTTTTCTAAATATTCTAATTTACTGGCTTTTACCTGTACATGTTTGGATTCATGATACTTGGATTTCTTCTTTTTGGATTCGGAGGATATCTGATTTATCAGCGACTTCAGAGTCGGTAGCAAATATGGCCATTATCAGACTGCCAGCATCTTACGACGCAATCACTAAGGCAGTGAATGAGCAGAACAGTAAATTGAACGAGCTACGCTGTAAGTTGGATGCGCTGGAACGCAGACTGGCTACGGTGGTTGAACTCAGAGGCGAGATGGGATAAAATCTGGACGTGAAACACGAAAAAGCCCAACTAATTCGGAATATTGGATCCGTGGAGCCAGCAATGAAAAGACTCTTAAAGCTGATGGAAAAGTTGGTTCAGCTTGTTTCTCATAACAAATTGTGTATTTTAATCAGGCGATCCCACTATCTAAAAACTTCCCTGGATGTTATGGCGAGATAGCCCAGAACTACTCCCCCCCCCCATATTTGTGCTTTTTGTGCCGAGGTTTTTGATATCTCAAACTGTATCCTTTTAATGGGATAAAGTGTGATATATGTGTTTTTCCCTCTCCCTCCCTATTGTGGCTCCTGTATTTCCACAAAGTCAAGGGCAGCGCCCTGTGGGCGCCGTGTAGGCGGGGTCCTGGGCAGGTTGGAGGAATGCAACTAACGGCTGCGCTGAATGGCTGTGTCATTGGCAACGTAAGGCCTCAGTCAATCGTTCTCCCAAAATGTTTGTGATGTATGTGACGAACGGTTGCACTGGAACTGTAATTTCGATTACAATGCAAATTGTAGTTGACAATAAGCACTTGCAGGACAGTTTTACCTTGACTCACTGCAGGACTGGAGCCCGTGTTCAGATGACCACATGTTCCTGTAAGCTCCGGGTCACCAAGGAGGTCGTCATCGTGTCATGAGCCGTTCTCCATGAGAGGAGGAACATCTTGTCCTCCATGCAGACCTCCAGCAGTCGGTTATCAAAACTTCTCCACAGCTGTTTTTCTCCATTACATGCATAAATGCACCATTTAGGTTTCATTATACTGTTCAGTGTAACAGGAACCGGGGGGTTGGATTCTGTGATCCGCTTTACGAATTTTTCACACACAAATCTGACATCTGAAGAAAATGCTCCCAGTTTAGTTTAAATAATCTCATGAGAAATAACACAATGAACGGATTATTGAACCATTTCTTTGGTTGATACTTTTCAACTTTGAACAATTGACATATCGATATAGATATTGTCCTTTTTGTCTTGTATCGGCCGATACGTGCATGCTTTGGCCGTCAGGGGTGTCAAGCTCCAGTCCTCGATGGCCGGTGTCCTGAAACTTTTAGAGGTGTCCCTGGTCCCACACACCTGAATCAAATAGCACAATTAGCTCTTCAGTATGCAGTCAGGTTCTTCAGGGTCCTGCTAATTACCTGATTATTTGACTCAGGCGTGTCGGACCAGGGACACATCTACACCGGCTCTCGAGGACTGGACTTTGACACCTGTCATTCAGCCGCAATGCTTTCACGTCACCTGACGCGTATACATTACATCAGACTGATTGGCAACAACAAGAGTACGTTTTCAACTTTAATTGTATTTTTAACTTAATGTCTAATTTATCTGGATTTGCCCTTTGAATGTCTGCCTCTGTCACTGTGAGCGGGCCGCGTCTGTTTCTGTCTGAGAACGGAGCAGCCGAGCGGTGCGGGTTTTTTTTACTTTCACTCACTGAAACTCGCGTGTCAACGTTGGTTTTTAAGCTTCGGTAAAGTTGGAAAGATATTCACAGATTCGTCTTTTCCGGATCTATAACTCATCGGCGGATAATTTGTTCTACAAAACAGACACCTCTCTGCAACCACAGCAAGGCAGACAGTGAGCTACAACCGTAGTTTCCTCAAAACGGGTCTCCCACCGCGCTGGGAGAATTACATTGGACTCTATGCAGAGCTCGCTGCTCCGCAGATGCTTAGGGGCCGTCTGCAAGTTGCAACACCAGAAGAATAATCATGCAGAAATATTCAACAGCGTCACCAAGGAGAGGTGGATTATCATAAAATTCATTTCATGTGTATCTGATCTCACGTCTTCCATACTACATTTATTGGATTAGAAAATAATACATTAAGTTTTTTTTTTTGAGGAATTTCCCAAAGCCTAAATGACAAGAAATATTCATTAAAGTCCCCTTTGCTAGGTGTAGGATACAAAATAAATCATTTAAACATAACTGTTTGCTCTATAAATCAAATAGCTTTGGATAAATGGCTTTCATTTTAATCAGATTTTATCATTTAGATAAGAAATACCTACACGTTCAGATTTTTTATCATTAGAATTAAATGAGCAATAACTACACTATAGATCTTTGTAGTGCCACCAAACTCGTAGAACCATAGATAACCTCATTTGGTTCACACTACAACTCTTACTTTGGGAAAATCTGCATAAGTCTATTTTTTTTAGATTTTTTCATTGTTATTAATCACCAATAACTACATTATAGATCATTGTAGTGCCACCAAACTCATCGTACACGGAGATAACCTGATCTGGTTCATACTACACGTCTTACTTTGGGAAAATGTGCATAAGTCTATTTTTTAGATTTTCTAATTGTTATTGTAAGTATATAATCGCCAATAACTACATAGAATAGATCATTGTAGTGCCACCAAACTCACTGCACAAATAGATAACTTGAATATGTTGAATAATATTCAAGCATAGCATTGAATCAAGTCACAAGCTTCAGCTCACAATCAAAACTGAATTTAATCTGGCATATAACATTGCTCATTCATTACAACTATCAAAATGACAAGTAAAAGAAAAAATTGTTTGACTTACCATGAAAATTCTGTTTATATTTCAACTTCCTCATAATCTCTTTTTCACATTGAACTCTAAAAGAATATTCCTCTACTGACTTTAATTGATGGCTGATCATGATTGGCTGGAACTTCATTACACTAAGCATCTGATTGGTCTGATTGTGTCTGGTGGTGTGGTCTAATTCTCTGTGAGTGTGCAGCAAAACTATAGAGGTAGCTCAGGGTAACATGAGCCACTCTGACAAGAAGCTTTGTGACAAAGGAAAGTTTTAAGATTAGTCTTAAAAGTAGACGGGGTGTCTGCCTCATGGACCAAAACTGGGAGTTGGTTCCACAGGAGAGGAGCCTGATAGCTAAAGGATCTGCCTCCCATTCTACTTTTAGAGACTCTAGGAACCACCAGCAGACCTGCAGTCTGAGAGTGAAGTGCTCTGTTAGGAACATACGGGGTAATCAGAGCTCTGATATATGATGGAGCTTGATTATTAAGGGCTTTATACGTTAGAAGAAGAATTTTAAATTCTATTCTTGATTTAACAGGAAGCCAATGAAGGGAAGCTAAAATTGGAGAAATATGATCCCTCTTGTTGATTTTCATCAGAACTCTCGCTGCAGCATTTTGGATCAGCTGAAGACTTTGAACTGCATTTTGTGGACTTCCTGATAGTAAAGAATTATAATAGTCCAGCCTTGAAGTAACAAATGCATGGACTAGTTTTTCAGCATCGCTCCTGGACAGAATGTTTCTAATTTTGGCGATATTCCTGAGGTGAAAAAAGGAAACTCTGGAAACCTGTTTAATATGGGATTTAAATGACATGTCTTGGTCAAAAATAACACCAAGATTTTTAACTTTATTACCAGAGGCCAATTTAATGCCACCCAGATTAAGATATTGATTAAGAAGTTTATTTTTTGAAGACTCTGGTCCAAAGATTACAACTTCGGTCTTGTCAGAATTTAAAAGCAGGAAATTTAAAGTCATCCAGCTTTTGATGACCTATTGGGTATCGGTTTGGCTGATGTCAAAATAATCGGTATCGGGCTTAAAAAACCTGTATTGGTCGATCTCTAGTCAACAAACATTAACAATTATTTAAATCTAATTAATCACACATATAAAATCTGAGGATAACATCTGAGGAATAATATAATACTATAATATCTGAGGAAACTGATCCATTCATTTTAATATTACATATTTGTTAGTGCTCTGCAGCACAACAAGGATATGATCAATTAAGCAAAGAAAATCATCAACACATCATTTGTACTTAATGATATCTTTCATAAATGATTCATAATTAATGAAGATGCTCCGTGAAACTGTGCTGTGGAGGCTCCAGGACCTTTGCCATGCTGCTCTGTTAAGGGACCAAAGCTTGTTTTTTAAGACATGCTAATGGATGAAATGAAATAAAAATGGACCCATAAAACTGAAACTCTGGTTCTGAACTCCTTTCTGGTTCCTAAACAGCAGCAGCGGGCCTCATTGCATTATCCTCATCTGATGGAAAAGGTGCTCATTGAAAATGTTTCTCAGATGAAGTAGGATGCTTGGAGAGAGGACAGCTGGTTATTACTGCAACCAATTATTTCATATTTACCATAAAATCTGAATCTGAATGTTTAACTTGACCACGGCGTTCTTATATCTGACATATATCCCACTCTTTAGTCCAGGCAACAGTTAGAAATATGATTAATGCAGCAGTCTGTTCACCTCCAAGCACGTCGTGTCTGGTTCTGCTCCTGTCTTCTTGGTTTTTCATGCAAAATGTGATCAGATCTTCTTTAAAAGCAGGAAAACTGACTTCCTGCTCCAGGCAGTGGAAACAGGTTATTCTGTTGAGGCTGCAGCCCTGAGGGGGAAAGGCTTGATCCAGAGAAAATCAGGAAACACTGAAGGAAACACTGAGCAACACGGACAGAGAGAAGTCCAGAGAACCAGAACACAAACCTAAAGTCCTACATATCACGAGTTTTCAAGGAATTTAGACTAAATTCTTACATTTGCGCGTATACTGTTATGTTTGCCAAAAAAAGAAAAATCTCAGCTGGTTATTTTGTAGAAGAAGTAGGGTGTTAGCTCCAATAAACAGGATTCAAACCTTCAGGTTCAGAAAAAGGTGTGGATCAGTGTGAGAGGAGCAGGAATGTTGAGCTGACGGTATTTCTGCTGCAGCTCAACACGACCAGCACTCATAAAAATGATGAATGTGTTGGGAACCTGTTATGGACAAGTCCCAACCTGAAGCAGGGACCAACAACAGACCAGATCTGGGCTTTCACCGTGAGAACCTGCTACCGTGTCTCTGTGGCTGCTGCGGGTCAGGATAGCCAGCCTGGGTTGCACCCATCAGGACCTCCTGAGAGGGACGCAGACGCCCCATTCAGTCTGGATAGTCTGTCAGTCAGGATTAGCCAGTCCAACCAGCCAATTAGCAGCTCTGTTAAGGTTTTGTTATAGAGGAAAAACACACACAGGTGACTCAGTGAGGCGTTCTCTCAGGTGTAAAACTGTCCTCCACGTCTTCCCTCAGGACTAACGAACCAGGAACCACCGTCAGGCTTTTGAAGGTACGACCACCTGAGGGGCGTTTGGCAGCCTTACTGCAGAATGCAACGAGCTGGAGCTAAAGCAGAAGGGCGTTTTTTACCAGACGAACGTGTCTCTGCAGCTCATCCAGACTTAAAGATCTGAGGATACTCAGCTTCGTCTGAGATCAACCTTAAAAAAGAAAACGGATGTTAAAAAGTTTTGTCTTTTCCCTGGACTGACTATGAGACACTAAACTGCTTGTAAAAGTCTTCTGCTTTATTTATCCTTTCTACAGTTGTGTTTTATGACTCTTGTTTCTACTGTGAAGCTGTTTGCTCAACTTAAAGGGTGTTGTTTTTAATGAATTTGACAAGGCCAAAGAACCGGACCTTGAAACAGAGATTTCCTTCAGTTTGACGATGATGATCACCTTTGCCTGCAGGTTCTGGCTCGGCTCCCGGTCATGTCTGACTGCGGAAGAGATTTGGCCAGCTTGAGGACCCTCATTCAGTCCTGCGCTGGATTCAACTCAGAGCAGACGATGGAGTTCTACAACGACCACGCAAAGATGTACCACCAGGTAGGGCCAGAACATTTCGGACCCTCCTAAAGCCGCCAGAGCATTAGGAGCAAAAATTTCTGAAAAAATATATTTACATCCTTCCCAATTTCTTCTGGTTCTGCTTTTTTGTCCCAGTTAAATTTGATAGTATCAGATGAAGATAACCTGAGTAAAAATGACTAATCTGGCTCTATGTGACAAAGTAATCACCCCTAAACCTAATAACTAGTTTAGTAGCAGCAGCTGACATTAAGGGTTTGTGATAACTGCTAATTTACCAGCTTTAACCAATTAAGTTTCCTCCAGCCCAGTGTTTCCTATCTCTGGTCCCCAGGAGTCCTCTGGGTTTCACATCTGTTTGTAGACGTGCAGAACCTCCACAGCAGCTGCTTGGTTCTGCAGAACCCTCCTAATCGTCCATTTATTGAGGTCCTACAGCATGAAGGCCAGCGGGGCTGAGGACCAGGACGGAGCGACATGGTCTACCTGGACAGACACAGACAGGCGCCTTTTAAAAACACTAACTTATTGCACTAATATTTAATTTAGACTGAAATACAGAATGACTCCAGTTTATTAGAAGCAACTGTTACCTGTCACAGGTGTTAGACGTATGCCATTACATCTGACATTACCCTCTAACCTTAGAAAGTCCTCCAGGATCAGGGCTTCTGGGCTCTTTCTCTGTCTCTGCTCTGTCTTCTCTAAACCCCAGTGGGTCGTGGCATACAGTTCAATTCTTTCAGTTCAATAAAATTTTATTTATATAGCAATTCATGATACACGTCATCTCAAGGCACTTTTCAAGGTCAAATTCTATCAAATCCTCCAGGTTGGTCAGAAAGTTTCCTCTCTAAGGAAACCCAGTAGATTTCATCAAGTCTCTCCAAGCAGCATTCACTCCTCCTGAAAGAGCGTAGAGCCACAGTGGACAGTCATCTGCATTGGTGATGGCTTTGCAGCAATCCCTCATACTGAGCATGCATGAAGCGACAGTGGAGAGGAAAACTCCCCTTTAACAGGGAGGAGAACCTCCAGCAGAACCAGAACCAGGCTCAGTGTGACACTCATCTGCCTCGACCCACTGGGGCTTAGAGAAGACAGAGCAGAGACACAGAAAGAGTGACAAAAAAAAACCCTGAGCGTGTTCTGGTTCTGATCAAGTGATCATTTGTTGTGACTTAAAATATGTTGATTCTGGAAACTCTGACTCCTGCAGGACCTTTTGGGAACCCTGGAATACAGAGCTCCGCATCATTTAGTTGATTTCTTGCTTGCCAACTACTCTGGAGATCGTGAGAAGGTTCAAGTTCTGGATGTGGCCTGTGGGACCGGACTGGTTACTAAACTGGTGAGCTCTACGTTAGAAGTCATAATGCAGGTGAAACGAGACGGTGTCTTGCCATCTATTTTCACCCTTTGACAGTTTTCCATTTTAATTCCATTCCAGTAATAAACTTTAATCTGTTTTATTGGTATTTTGTGAGAAAACATGCAGCCAGAGATATTATGGGTTAGAATGGCCTAGTCAAGGTTCAGAAGGAAATCTGCAGCAAGACTTGAAAATCCATGCGATCTGAATGAGTCTGAGCTATTGTGCAAAGAACAATGGGACAGAAGATTTCAGTTTGTAGACATTGAAGAGTCATGGAAGAAAAAACTCACAAGGAAAATCTCCTCTTGTGTCACAGGTTTAAAGGTAAAATTCAAAAACAGAATATTGTCACCTATTTCAGAAAGTGAAACTTGTATCTTATATAGTGCTGAGGAGGTAATCCAACCATTTGGTTCTGGAGCGGTCCAGGAGGACACCAATCCCCTGTGACCCTTCACTCAGAGAAAAACCTTCTGTATCCGTCGCTCCACCTTTGCCGGTGCAAAGGGGGAGGACCTCGCAGTAAAACAGGCTGGAAGCTTCACCTTTAAATGAGCAGAGCTGGGTTTTATAAAGACGAGCTTTAATTATTCTTTTCGGACCCGTTTTAGATGTTTGAGCGGGGATTCAGGAACTTTGTTGGAGTGGACTGCAGTAAAGAAATGCTGGAGCAAGCTGCAGCGACTGGACTCTACCAGGGCCTCCATCAGGCCCTGCTGGGAACAGAACCACTGCCTGCACAGCCTGGTGAAGCCACTCATACTTCACACACACCCTGCAGGGCTCACTATTCCAGTTACATGATGGTGCACAGCCTTCACTACAACTGACTCTTCCTCCTCTTCCTCACCGGGTTTCAGGTGTGTTTGATCTGGTGGTCCTCGTTGGCGGTCTCGGTGTTGGTTTCGCTCCGGTATGTGTTGTCAGGGAGCTCTGCAAAGCGGCTAAACCAGGTAATGCTCTACTTTAGCACCACTAGCTACGCTGCAGGACACAGAATGGATGGAAACCATTGATGCTGTTAGCGGAGCATCTAACCTCACACTTAAACCGTGAATTCACGTTTTTGTTCATTGTGTAAATCAAGGATAGCCTACCTTATAATGTGAGTTGATATAAATGTTTTACAATGCATAACCACATGAGCACAGAGAAATAAATGAGCAACCCTCAAACATGAGAGGGAGACAGAAACCAGCAGGATAATCTGTTAACAGAACCAAACGACACCAGAACTGAGCTTAAGGTCGGTTCCCACTGGGAAGTTCTGGAACTTCCCAGAGTAGCTGCATCCACGTGGAGCCCAAAACTGAATCCCCACAGAAACATTTGGGCGTAAAGATGAAATCTCACCAAGGCGGAGGAACCGTAACAGCGTTGTAATACCCCTGCCATGCCAGCGAGTGGTGCCGTAATGCTGCCTCAGAAGTAGAGAAGGAAGAAGAAGAAGACAGCAGGAGAGAGAGACTGACAACA
Source organism: Fundulus diaphanus (assembly GCA_037039145.1). Classification (NCBI taxonomy): domain Eukaryota; kingdom Metazoa; phylum Chordata; class Actinopteri; order Cyprinodontiformes; family Fundulidae; genus Fundulus; species Fundulus diaphanus. The sequence goes on along the minus strand of CM073130.1, from coordinate 51,484,722 downwards.
AGGAAGCTCTGGAGGACTAGACCTGGAGTCCTCCTCCTTAAATAAATTAGAACCAGGTTAACAAGAAAACTGTTAAGATTAACAGCCCCTGTCGGCGGTCCTCCTAGTCCTTTACCCTGGAGACGCAATCTTCTTTTATGATGACTTCTTAAATAATCTGAGGCAGAAACTATACTTTAACACATTTAATCTAAACAAGAAATGGCACAGCTTCAGTCCTGGACTCTCATATTGATCATATCTAACAGAGCAGACCAGTGAAACTCACAGATTCTGCACAGTGACCAAAATCAGGATACGCTCAGCTGCAATAAATTAAGAAATCTAAAATAAAAAATTGAATAAAACGTTTTCACTCAGCTATGTTCTTCATACAGGTGGTTTAATCTGTGTGGCGAGAGGGAACCACACAACTCCAGAGGAGAAAGAATTTGGGATACATCTGAACAGAGAGGTGCAGCTGATGGAGGAGGAGGGACTGTGGAGCCGAGTCGCCGTCAGACAGGTGGACAGATACATGCTGGACCCTGAGCTGAAGAACAAGGTGGAGGGGGACAAGGTGTACATCCCTGGGAGCCTTTACCTCTACAGGAAATCTGTCAGTTAGGCTGGAAACAGGCGTCAGGCGGAATAAAACGATCTAACAATGGAGACAAGGCAGCAAGGAAAAGCTGCCGACACGTACTGAACAGTTACCACATCTGTTTCATAAAAGATATAACATTAAAGCTGACCTACAGATCACAGTTATCAGTTTTAAGGTTCTTTAAACAGCTTACAGTGCCGTGAAAAAGTAACCCCTCCTCCACACACACCTTTTGTTATATTCTAACTTGTGAGTTATAGATCTTTCATGTAATTTTATGAGATAGATCTGCACAAAATAGAAAAACTTAAATAAGCATGTCCAAATGTCTCCACCCAAGTTGCCACAAAGCTCCTAGAAAATTCTGGTGCAACCAATTATGTAATGTTCTGTTCTGGTTTATGTTTATTATTTGGTTAAGTAGCTCTTTCCTGCCTCTGGGTTTATTTCTGTTTTGGATTCCAGTTTAGCCTGTTTACTGTGTTAGTTATCTGGTCTCTGTATTAGTTCTGATTTTAGTTCTGTCCTTTGTTTATTCTGTTTTATCTTCGGTCTTAGGTTTATTATCTAGTGTCCTGTCAGCTCCCTTAATCACCCCCACCTGTCCTTGATTAATTAGTTTCACTCTGCTCACCTGTCTGTCCACGTATTTAAACCTGCTTTAGTTCTCTGCTCCCTGTCGGTTCGTCACCCACCCGTTCGTTGCCTCAGTTTGGTCTATTTGGTCAGAGCTCCCAGCACCTTGATCCTGTCTGTTAGTGATGATGAGATGAAGCCTCATGAGGCATTGAACCACTTGAGCCAACTGGTTCGAGAAAGGGTTCATTTCTTGGAGCTTCATGTGCACACGACACCACCTACTGGCCAGGTGTATAATCACAGCCAGCTGTATCTTAACACGTGTGATGCATTGAATTTTTGTCTATTATGGCTCTTGGGAATGACTTCACAAAAGGTGTAGGACGAAATCATTTGTCTACATAAATTTTGTATACACATGTGTATAATAAAACATTGTTTGAATGTATTCTCTGTGTGTAATTATTCCCAAAATAGTAGTGACGTGATATGGCATGGTGTGTAATAATGTTTTTCTGTGACTCTAGAAAAATGGCATGGGCTTAATCAGGCAGAGGACAATGAAAGTGCTTGTGGAACTAGGCAGGGGGTAGTGAATAGGCTAATGCTTGTGTAACTTGGATGATTTCATGCATTTTTATTAAGAAACAACAATTTCTCCACAGTTTTTGGTTTCAAATGATTTCTCTTTTTTGATACTACTTCTCCAGCCTTTGAAAAGACACGCTCACATGGCACAGATGATGCCGGGGTGCATAAATAAATAAGTGCAAGTATGTACAGATTGGGGTACAGTGACCAATGATTAGCCCAGTACTATACGGTCCCACAGTTTCCCCTCAGCAGCAACACTGAAGCACACAGAGGTTCCCGCTGCGTCTTTACGCACGATCCAGCTGCTGATGTCTCCTCTCTTTTCAGCTCAATGCAATTCTAGACAGTAACAGTTTATAACCTATATCACCTTTCACAGCAACAGGTTTCTCATCTCAGTCGACCAGACAAATCTCTATTGCTCTCCTCAGTGCGCTCTGGGCGGTGAGGTGGGAGGATTTTACCCGATGGTGCGCTGCGTGCGAGGGATAAACAGGGGGGAAATGCATAAATAAAAACTGTAAAGGGCTCCTATACAGTGATCATAGGAGCTGACCGGTCTGAGATCAGCCTCCTGATGTTACAAGTTCTTTAAAATGAAAGCGCGCACCCAAACCCAAAGCGCGCTCCCCGCAGAACTTTTGCGGGGAGCGGAAAAAAGAGAGGGGGAGGGCTGGCGGTGTTTGTGAATGAGAGGTGGTGTAGCGCGGCGCATGTTCACGTGAAGCAGCAGATATGCTGCTCGGATGTTGAACTTCTCGCAGTGAGCTTAAGACCTTATTACTTGCCGAGAGAGTTCGGCCACGTGATCGTGCTCTGTGTTTACATCCCTCCGTCCGCGGACGCCGCCGCCGCGTGTGAGCGGATCCACGCCGCTGTAAACAAACTGCAAACACAGCACCCCCGCGCTCTCCTGCTGATCACAGGGGATTTCAACCATGCCTCCCTCCGCTCCACCCTCCCCACGCTCACCCAGTACGTCACTTGTAAAACAAGGGACAATAAAACGCTGGACCTTTTTTATGCTAACGTTAAGGATGCCTACACCTCCGCCCCCCTCCCCCCTCTGGGACGCTCAGACCACAACCTCGTCTATCTGCTCCCCCACTACATCCCACTGGTGAGGAGAACAATAGCACAGAAGAAGTCAGTGAAAGTTTGGTCAGACGAAGCCAGTGAGAAGCTGAGGGATTGTTTCAGAACCACAGACTGGAGCATGTTCCAAAGCTCTCATGGAGAGGACATCAACAGCCTGACTGAATGCATCACTGACTACATGAACTTCTGTGTGGAGAGCATTGTGCCTACACGACGGCTACGATGCTTTCCAAACAACCCCCGCTGGGTGACCCCTGAGCTGAAAGTCCTCCTGAACCAGAAGAAGAGGGCTTTCTACTCAGGGGACAGAGAGGAGCAGCGTAGAGTCCAGCGGGAGCTCCAGTGGAGGATCAGGGCGGCAAAGAAGGATTATGGGAAGAAGATGGAGGAGCAGCTGGCACAGAACAACGTCAGGGACGTGTGGAGAGGTCTGAAGAACATCTCCGGCTTCGGGCAGAGGACCAGCAGGGCTGCAGACGGAGACACCAAGTCTGCAGATGAGTTGAACACATTCTTCACTCGGTTCGACTCCCCCCACACTGGCCCCCTCCTTGCCCTCAACTCTCCACACGACTCCAACCACCAGCCCTCCAGAGATCTACCATCCCCCCCACCGCCACTCCTATCAACGACTGACCCATCCACACCTTCAGCCCTACCTTCCTCCCCCCTCACAGTCACACCAATGCAGGTGAGAGGACAGCTGATGAGGCTGAAACAAAGGAAAGCCTCAGGACCGGACGGCATCCCCCCCAGGCTGCTGAGGACCTGTGCAGATGAGCTCTGTGAGGTCCTCAGCTACATCTACAACCTGAGCCTCAGCCTGGGGGTGGTGCCCACCCTGTGGAAGACTTCCTGTGTGGTACCGGTTCCCAAAACACCGCACGCCAGGGAACCGGCCCACTTCAGACCAGTCGCCCTGACCTCCCACCTGATGAAGACCATGGAGCGCCTCATCCTAGCTCACCTGCGCACCGTGGTGAGCCCCACTCTGGACCCGCTGCAGTTTGCCTACCAGCCCAACATCGGAGTAGAGGACGCCATCATCTACCTGCTGCAGCGGGCGCTCACCCACCTGGAGACCACCGGGAGCGCTGTGAGAGTCATGTTCTTTGACTTCTCCAGCGCTTTCAACACCATCAGACCGGTGCTGCTGAGGGGGAAGCTGGAAGACGCTGGGGTGGACAAACATCTAGCTGACTGGACCATGGACTACCTCACTGACCGCCCTCAGTACGTGCGGCTGCACGGCTGTCAGTCAGAGGTGGCACTCTGCAGCACCGGGGCCCCCCAGGGCACCGTTCTATCTCCGTTTCTCTTCACCCTCTACACCTCGGACTTCACCTACAACACGGACAGCTGCCACCTTCAGAAGTTCTCTGACGACTCGGCCATTGTGGGCTGTGTGTCTGAGGGGAACGAGCTGGAGTACCGGTCGGTCATCATGGACTTTGTGGACTGGTGTGAGAAGAACGATCTGTGCTTAAACACCAGTAAGACCAAGGAGATGGTGATCGACTTCAGGAGAAGACCCCCACCTCACTCACCTGTGAACATCCAGGGGCAGGACATAGAAACTGTGGAGAGTTTCAAATACCTGGGTGTTCACGTCAACAATAAGCTGGACTGGACACATAACACCGACGCCCTGTATAAGAAGGGCCAGAGCCGGCTCCACCTCCTCAGGAGGCTGAGGTCCTTTGGAGTGAGCAGGCCTCTGCTAAAGACCTGCTATGACTCTGTGGTGGCATCAGCCCTCCTCTACGCTGTCGTCTGCTGGGCTCCTGGCAGCACAGAGCGGGACAGAAAGAGGCTGAACAAGCTGGTGAGGAAGGCCACTTCTGTCCTAGGCTGCACTCTGGACTCTGTGGAGGAAGTAGCTGAGAGGAGGGTGTTGTCCAAGTTCACATCCATCATGGACAACACCTTCCACCCCCTGCACCAGACTGTAGAGGAGCTGAGCAGCTCCTTCAGTGCAAGACTTAGACATCCTGTCTGTAAAAAGGAGCGCTACCGCAGGTCATTTATTCCTGCTGCCATCAGATTTTACAATGCTGCACTGTAACTGCAACTGTGACCATAACTGTAATATTTAATGTGCAATAACTAAGGTGCAATAATCTATTTAATACACTGTCCTACAACCCGTGCAATAATCCTGATGTAGTGACTTCTGCTGCTATCAACACTTGAACATAAGTCAGTACACATGTATGTATGTATGTACAAATGTATACAATGTATATGCACTTACATACGCGTAGGTGCGTATGTAAGTAGGCGCATAGATATATGTATATATTTAAGTATATAGATATGTTTATATATATATATATATATAGACCACTAAGAATGTAAATGAGACATTTACATTCCTATTTCCTTTTTTGTATTTTTTGTTTTTGGTATTCTTTTGATCCATTGTAGATATAAAGATTCACTGTATATAACTGAATGCACCTTCCCTACTCTGCACCTTCTTGTATAAGCCGATGTGACGAGTGAATTTCTCCATTGTGAGATCAATAAAGACTATCTTATCTTATCTTATCTTATCTTAATTACAAGTAACGTAATTTTGAGCACCTGAATTAAAGCGCAAGGCAGCAGCGCATCGAAGCGCCACGGTTCTGTTTTGTTTAAAACAAAAGATCATGAATCACAGCCATAACTCTCCTAGTGACTTTAATTGGCACACTTTGCTACGGGTGTGAGGACATTAAACGTAGTGATTCACGTTTTGAATGGTGAACGGTGATAAAAGCCCCTGGGTTCGAGGGAAAGGAGGGGGGAGAGGAGCAAGCGCTGAGGCACAGAAATACGGTGCATGTAGTTAAAAAATGCAGAATTAATAAAAACAACTTATAAACAGACGTAGCGTTTTAAAGTGCATCTGGTGAGCAGAACTGTTTTATGATCCAGAGTGCAGCCATCACTGGTTCAGAAGTGAAAGCAGTCCAACATTGAGGAGCTACAGTAGCTTAGCCTCAAGGAACGGGCAGAACCTCTAGAAGCCAGAAGTGGCGAGCTCAGAGAAACGGATCCAGAGACACTGGCAGCTGCGGGTGCCAGAATAACAAAACGTGAAAAATACCAAGGGGATTGAAGACTTCCTGTTATCGAGCTGTATAGTACTTATGTCAGTCAGATTGGTGAATGGAAGCAGCTAAAAGTCAGACTTTTCTCTACATGATAAATTTTTCCTCACAACACTTCAACTGTCATTCCACTCAAGCTCCAAGTCTGTCTACGGCTGGTTTCCTCACAGCAACATGATGTTTGGTTAAAACGTCCCTTTAGACTGACGCTACATACAGGATGTGGTGGACGGACGGGCAGGGAAACACTGATATGCAGTCAGACATCAGCTGCGGTTCAAGACTCTCCTCCTCCACATAGTTCAAACACCAAGAATAAAACAACTGCCGTCATTGTGGGTAAACTCAGACCTAGAACTTCTGAAGAAAGCAGCTATTAAAAACTGGACAAAGCTCGCAGCAACGGAGGAGACATAAAAAGTAAAATCTACCAGAAAACAGGTTTTCCTACAACAGAAACAGATCCCTGCAGTTGTGTTATTGCTCCAGGCACTGATTCTGTTTGAGTTTTCTGTCAGAGCCATGGACTGGTGCATGTGTTGTTCCTTCAACTCAACATTCCATAATCCAAAGCAAAACTCAATAGTTTTCCATCTTCTTATCCTCGCCGACTTATCCTGCAGAGATGATCTTTGGGGGAAATAAGACCCTCATTCCATCCTTTTCTCTGTCTCCAATAAAAAGCCTCAAATTCACTCAACGGGTTTATGTTTGGTCCTTTTTTCTCAGGAATGTGACCCATCTTGATTGTTTTGCAGCAGTTTTGCAGTCACTCTGCAGCTCCAGGCGGCATGCCGTCAACCTTATGCCCTGAAGGCAGAGGTGGGTAGTAACTGGTTACATTTACTCTGTTACATTAACATGAGTAACTTTTTGAACAAAATGTACTTTTAGGAGTTTTACTGCATTGTACTTTTGACTTTTGTTTGAGTCATATTATTAATCAAGTATCGCTACTCTTACTTCAGTAAATTTCTGGCTACTCTACCTGCTGAGTAACTTCACGAATAAAGAACTGACTTGTTTTAACCAAAAATGTTCCAGAGAGAGAAAAACCTGGAGTTTATGTTAAAGTGAGACTTCTTATCTGTAAAAAAGCTTTATAATTTTAATATTTTTTTTGTATCTGCTGAGCTCATTGAGCCATTTGGAGGTCAGATGAACGTTCAGTAAACAGTAGATATTCTCATTGGAAGTACTTTGCACTGTTCTAACATACTGTATGTACATTAACTGCTGTAAGCATTGCTTTCAGGTTTAATGTTGAAAAAATCATCTAGAAAAGTTTCTTCTCCCTGAATTTATTTTGTAATTGTGTTATTTTGTATATTTTTTTCATTTTTGTCTTTTAAATACCAGAAGTGGCACATAACCTTACATTTTTGTCTGTCCGATTACATAATTTTAAATATTGAATCATTAGTTGTTATGATTAGTTACTCAGTACTTGAGTAGCCTTCTTACTGAATACTTTTTTTACTCGAGTCATTTTTTTTGGCTGACTCCTTTTTACTTTTACTTGAATAAAAATATGTTGAAGTAGAGCTACTCTTACTTGAGTACAATTTTCGGCTCCTCTACCCTCCTCTGCCTAAAGGCCACTGTTGGACAGGGAGTTTGAAAAAGGTTCATTGTGTTCTCAGACCTGGAGTTTTGACCAGAATGATACTTTATTCAGCCAGCCCAATAATATTTGTGCAGCACTATTTATGCAGAATAAAGAAACTAACAAAGGATTCGACAAACAACTGAAACATTAAGCAGAGTAATAGAAAGATCTCACTGCCCTTCAGATAACCTGTCTCTGTCCTCAATGGTAACGAGAAACAAATTCTCTGCCTGAAAGCCTTATAGAAAATTTTATAAAACCAGATTAAAAAACAATAATCACAGGTGTTGTCAAACTGCTCCTAAACCTCTGTGTTCACCTTTAATCTCATGACTGGCTCTTAATTAGCCTCATGAAGGCCATGAACAGATGGATGTTAACAAGCTCAATCAGGCTGAGAAAAAAAAGGAAAACATCTTGGGTTCATATGTAATACAAATATAATAAAAAACATATATATATATATATATATATATATATATATCACGTTTTTATTTGAATTTTACAAACTATTGAAAGCAGTCTAGTTTCATGAACTTTTAGCATGAAATGGTGCGATGGCTCTTGAAGCAGGTGGATGATTGTCATTAACAGCTTTACAGGGAGAACACCAGAACTCAGGGCAGAACATGAGGATAACTATAAATTTCACTCTGATTTGATGTAACATGACCTGAAGCTTCTTTTAGGTAAATTTCCTAAAATTTCCTAAAACCTCTGAGCCTTAAAGGACTAACATTGTCATGGTGTGAATGTTTCTTTGACTCATTTGAGTCTCTAAATTGGATTTGTTTGGTTTTACAATCTGTATTTTGAAGTCCTGTTGAGTTTTAACTGTAAAACCTCCCAGTTTAAACGTAACATTTCTGCTGCAGTTGCAGCTTGGACTTGTAAATCCTGGTCATGGACATATAGGGACACTTCCTGCTCATTATCTAACATCCGTGAGGCCACTAAGGGGGCGGAGCCTTTCCAACCAGAAGGACCATTTCAGGACAGAGAGGAGGATGCAGTGATGTCTCACTCCATCACATTTCTGAAGACTAAAGAGACCCATCACACACGTAACATATTTTTGTGATAACTACACAACTACAAGATTTTTTTAAAGATTGAGCTGGGTGCAGAAACCTGGATATGTTGTGGCTGAAACAGGAGTAGCAACCATCTTTCAGTCTGATTTATTAATTAGTCCCAGGCCAATTAATAACTTTAATTCTTTTGAACATTTAACCCTCAGTTTCCCTCATCCAAACTGCAAAGCAATAAAACCTCTTCTGTTTATTGTTTTGTATCGTCCACCAGGCCCTTACACTCAGTTTTTGGATCAACTGTCAGACTTCTTATCTGATATGGTGTTAAATACTGACAAGGTTATTATAGTGGGTGATTTTAACATCCATGTTGACACTGAATGTGAATTATTGTAGCCTTTAAAACTATCCTAGATTTAATTGGTTTTGCTCAAAATGTGCATAAACCGACGCACTGTCGGCTCCATACTTTGGACCTTGTGCTGACATATGGCATTGATTGTGAAGAATTAACAGTATTTCCTCACAACCCTGTCCTATCTGATCATTTTTTAATAACCGTTGAGTTCAATTTAACTGAGTTCTCCACCCCCAAAAGAGGGTTCCATTATAGTAGATCTTTATGGGATAATGCTGTATCAAAACTTAAAGAGTCTGTCCCCCTCTTAATATCCTCAGTATTGCAGAAATGCCCTGCAGATGGCAGCAATGTTGTTTCTTCCCATTCACAAATAGATGTCTTTGTTAACAGTGTGACTTCCTCATTGCGTTCTGCATTAGATAATGTAGCTCCCTTGAAAAACAAGGTGATTATTCACAGGAAGCTGGCTCCCTGGTTTAATTCAGAGCTGCGTTCCTTGAAGCACAATGTTAGGAAATTGGAGAGAAAATGGCGCTCTACACACCAAGAGGAATCCTACCTAATCTGGAAAAACAGTCTACTGTTGTATAAAAAGACCTTTCGCAGAGTTAGAGCAGCATCTATTTCGTCATTAATTCAGGAGAATAAAAATAATCCTAGATTTCTCTTTAGTACAGTTGCCAAACATCATAGCACTGAAACAGCTCTGGTGAAGGTCACTAATGATATTCTCATGGCCTCAGATAATGGACTTGTGTCTGTACTTGTCCTGTTAGATCTTAGTGCTGCATTTGACACAGCTGATCACAATATTCTCCTACAAAGACTTGAGCATACTGTAGGGATTAAGGGGAAAGCATTAGGCTGGTTTAAATTTTATTTATCTGGTCAGGATTCAACAATAAGAAAGGGAGATAATTGGCCTCTATTGGAGAGATCCAAGGCCAGAACCACTGCTGACCCAAAAGAACACAGAGGCCCGTCTCACATTTACCTGAAAAACATCTCCAGGACTTTAGTAAAAATATTCTGTGGACTGAGGAGACAAAAGTCGACCTTTCTGGAAGGAGGAAAAAGGCTGATTGTCATTTATCACAAACTCTTGATGTCAGCTGCTATAGGTGGAAAAATTAGGGCAGTTAGTTTTTCACCTGCGTCCAAGTTGGTTTGGGCAGATTTTTCCCCTTAATCGAGGAAATCACCATTTGAAAACTTCCTTTTATATTTATTTTATTTTAGGTTATCTTTGTCAAACATTAAAATCATTATATTTTAATTTGACCAACATGTTTCCTCTGACTAATATTACTATTTTAGAGTAGTGCAACAATGAATCAGCCAAGGATTAGTGTGATGAGGCTTTACACCTTAAATACTCATAAATAACATTGAAAACAAGAGAAAAGCTTGCCAGCAAATACCAAGAGTGTTGATTTCAGAAAAGACAATAAAAATAAAACCTGTTATATTATAACTAAGCTATAAATAATTGCATACCCAGCAAAATCCACTTTTTTAGCCCTTGAACACATTTTGTTGTGTACTTGGAGTCTCTCGGAGAGCACAAAAGTTGAATGTCTGTCCAGGAGCTGCGTACATATCTGCTGGGGTCATATTTTTCAAGCCGTTCAGTTTTCTGTTGAGATTACATTTTTTGAACAATTACATCAGATGAGTGTGCAAATCCAAGTCTCAGTAATCGAGGTCATAGCAACCACAAACAGGCTTAAATCGGAGGCAATCAGACTTTCATTCAGTTCTTTCTGGAAATGTTTGGACACCTATCCAGGAGTCTTTGTCAGTTCTGGTGGCTCGCACTGAGCAACCTGCAGTTGGAGTGCTGCTGTTTTTAAGGACATGGAGGCCCGTCCTCCTAGGCACATTCTCAGTCAGATGCAAATCAGTGACCCACCCACCACTGTCCTGGGTCGCTAGAAGCTATTACTTGGTGTGAGTACTTGGTCACTTGAACCATGATGAGATGCTGATGTAATCTCTCTGGAACGTGTTGGATTACGTCAGAAGTTTGCAGCAGAGCTGCTGGACAAGGTCAGGGACATAAGGCTAACCAATTTTGTGAATCTGCAATTTTTTTCTCTAATTTTGAACAGAAAAGATTCACATCAATCCTTAATAAGCCTACGGACAAAAGACAACAACACTAGATGGTCGCACACTTTCGGGCAGAACGTAAACATAATAACGTGTGCCTTTCCAGCATTTTGATTGGACGATCCGAGCTTGGGGGCGTAGGATTTGTGCCCCACTTCTGTCTACTGAGAGCATGTTGGGCATGCTCACTGCGATTTCAGATGTTCATTATTTAAACAAACGTTGGTGGGCCGGCCCCAAAATCAAGGCGCCTCAAGAGGGTTTAGCTACTGAGCTTCTCAGTTTTCTGGCAGACTTTGATATATAGATACAGATGTTTCTAACACCATTTATTGGTAAGGGAATTGGTCTTTTTTACAATATTACTCTATAAAGAACGATCCTGTCCCGCTGATTATTGTGAACATAGAGCTCCACGGCGACATCTGGTGGGGCCTGGCCCCACTGGCCCCAAATACAGAGGTGCCACAGTTCATTACATCAACCCCCAGCATCCTACAAAAATGGTGCAACAGGGTTGAGTGGAAGGCTGTGAGACCTGGAGGGGGAGACGGCACCAAAACGAGTTGCTGTCAGACACACCTCAGCACAGGGTTAAAAAGGGGTAAATTAATGAGGAATTCAAACAAAAGCATTGCAGTCCTACTTTATATAGACCACAACTGAATGATTTCAGTGTGAAAAGAAAGAAATGAAAAGCATGATAAGTTCCCCTTTAAAGTGGAAAAAGGATTATTATTATTTAGTACAATGTCTTATTGTTCATTAACTTCCATATAAGATAAAAACACATTTAAATGTAATTAAACATTTGAAACCATTGAAGCACACGTCAAGATCTAAAAACAGTGAATATTAAAAAAATTGACACAAATTATTTGTTCACAATTCCTTACTAAAATGTCCTGTGTTTAAAATAAGAACTTTTAATTCCTAACACATTTCATTAATTATTTCAAGTTTATCTATCTGTCTGTCTGTCTGTCTGTCTATCTATCTATCTATCTGTTTTTTGCTTCTTTGTTTCTTCCTTTCTGCTTCTAATGACTTCCTTGCAGGAAACTACCACAAACCTTGTTGTCCTTTACCACGCAGTGAGTCATCAGCTTGCGCAGACGATCTTTGCGCATTCTCTTCTCGGGCTGCTCCGCGCAGCCGCCCTGCATCCCCAGCATCCCTGCGCAGCTCCTCTCAGACTGACCGACTCACCGAGGCGGACTGAGCGGACCGACGCTGCTCCGTCAGCGGACACATGAAGGCTTCCTCCCCCGGATTAGAGGCGCGTTTTCGGTGATTTCTCCCCGCTGTTTCCGTCCTTTTATGGATGTGAAGTAAGAGCGGGCGGCAGCGAGTCGGTTCCCCCTCCATCACTGCGCTCTTCTCGGCCAGGACCCCCAACCTGCTCTGAACCACAAAATGGCGGACATCATGGAGCTGGGACCCGCCTACGGTGAGAACCGGGCCAGAGTCCGTCCGTCTCTTGTGTTTAACACCAGAAACGGTCCGTTTAAACCGCTCTAACTGTCTTTAGTCCGCGTTTTACGGGTTTACTGTGGAAATAGCAGGTGTCTAGGCATGAATGATCCGTGTCATGTTGATAAATCACATCCACCCTGTTAATGTCAGGCCGGAATATCTTGTTAGTTTGACTCTAACTAAATAATAGTTGATTAATAATTTAAATATTATTCCTAAAGCGTGCCTGGTGTCAGAAACGGCTGAGTTGGGGCTGGAAACGGGGCGGAATCCTCCATAATCTGCCGGGATTTCTCTGGAACAGGTCCACCATGTCCGAAACTCATAAATTAAGATTAAATGTTTATTGATTCGTGACGTCATTGTCAGAAAATCCGGTAAAAAAAAACAATAGGCGATGAAAACAGCGCGCGCTCCCACGCACAGTCTGCCTCCGTCTCGTGCGTGCGCCCGCGTGCCAGTAACGGGTGGGTAGGGGCTGACGTCATGTCTGTTCCCTGCGACAGAGGAGTGGGGCCCGCATCTGTCCTCATACACCCATCTTTGTCCCGGTGCCGTTACCGCTGCTGGTGCGGAGCCTCGGTGCGGGTCGGGATGAGGTGATCCCGAACCGGGTCTGGTTCTGTCCAGCCGGCCTGGAGAGACCCGCCTGCAGCCCCTGCAGTTCAGACACTCTGGCCTGCAGGTCTTTGTGTTTCCATCTGGTTCCGTCTCAATATTCAGCTTCCTGATGAATCAGAGATAAAACCCAAACGGATCCGGCGGTACCGAGTCTCTGAGGCCGGCCGGGGACTGCAGGTCTACCAGAGGGTGTCGTGCTGCGCCTCTTTGGTCCCGTTACCTGCAGAGATTAGGGCCCGTTTAATCCTACAGGACCTGCTGTGTTAGAAACCGAGGAGCTTTGGGTCTTAAGCGGGCCGATCCAGGTTCTACAGGTTCTGGGTTTGACTCGTGTTCCTGGGCCAAACTCCCTCTGCAGACAACGGGTCAGAGGGACCGATGTGTGACGTCAGAAAAACGCTAAACCTGGGTTACTAAACCGGTTCTGTTCAGGTTGGAACGGCCTAGTCAAAGTACAGACCTGCATCCACCTGAGCATCTGAGGTTCCCCGATGTTCTCCATCCAGTCTGCAGACGTTCAAAGCTGGTGGAGTACTAAACCGGTTCTGTTCAGGTTGGAATGGAGGGTCCATTAATCATCTCATCATCATCTCATAATGTTTACATAAAAATGAAAATGGAGGGCGGGTTTGGAGTCGGCACCGGCCCTTTAATTCTCTGCAGAACCTCCTTTTTCTGCAGGTCTTTTCAGGGTTTTGTCTCCACCCGCTTTGAATGTCTGCAGACTGGATGGAGAACATCTGGGAACATCAGATGCTCAGGTGGATTCAGGTCTGGACTTTGACTAGGCCATTCTACCCCCTGAATCTGCTCTGATCCCATAGTATCTCAGGCTGCAGGTTCAGGCTGGTTCTCCTACTGGAAGGTGGACCTCCACCCCAGCCTCAGATCTCCTGCAGCCTCTTACAGGTTTTCCTTCCAGGGTGGTCCTGATTTAGCTCCATCCATCCTGACCTGCTTCCCTGACCCACAGCACGATGCTGCCACCGCCGTGCTTCACTGTGGCGGTGGTGGGTTTGGTCTGACCAGAGCTCCTCCTCCAGCGTGTTTGCTGCGTCTCCTGCATGGCTTTCTTCTGGTCACTCTTCTATAAAGACCAGATTTGTGGAGGGCTTGATGGACGGTTGTCCTGTGGACAGATTCCTCTGAGCTGCTGGTCTCTGCAGCTCCTCCAGAGCCACCATGGTCCTCCTGCTTCTCTGATCAATGCTCTCCTGGTCCAGCCTGTCAGTCCAGGTAGACGTCCATGTCCTGGTAGGTCTGCAGGAGGACCATCCTCTCTCCAGGTCCAGATGATGATCAGAGCTCTGGGATGTTCTTGTAGAACCTGACCCTGCTTTAAACTGGACCAGAACTTCAGGTCTCTGAACCAACCGATGTGAGAAAGTTTCCAGGGTGTGAAAAGTTTTGCACGTCACCAAAAAAGTTTTCTGCACATTATAACGTAGAGCTGAAGGTTTTTGGCTCACCTGTTTTCATTTAACGATGCGTTTACTGACCCAGTTAACATGAGCTGCTGCTTTACTTCGTCACTCCGGAACCAGGGAGACGGTTTCAGCCTGAAACGCCGTGGATTATTCATCTGTTATGGGTCCTCTCTCTTCTCTCCGGTCCAGAAGAGGCCGGACTGCAGCTTAAAGTCCAGTTTTGAACGGGACCACCGGGTCCTCTGCTAGCAGCTGCATGTCCCAAATACCACGTTTGGTCCCGTTTTCCGAAGGATCCAGTTGGACGGGCAGAAAACCGGATTTGTGGTTCCCAGGAAGCTGTCAGGTGATGATCGGCATCCCTCAGGATCTGGGTCATGTTTCAGATACTCTTCATCTACCGGACATATGGTGACCCACTTGTCAATTTCCTGATTTAATTTGGCAGGTTTCAGCTGATCACTGAACAAAAATCACCTCATTAAAGGTACATAGCTATTATATATGCTTTAAGAAAGACCAAAAACAATTTGATCATGAAGGTTATATACACCAAGTCTCCATCCTGATAGTGTTTTATGGTCATTTTTGAGGCTAAATAGCCCCAATACCAGGCGCCATCTAGTGACAGTATCACAGAACTACCATAATGCTGGTTTACTTAATTAATAAATCAAAATTAAATAATGCCTCGCAGTAAGGCAGCAGCTCGGTGTGATGGAAGACCAACGTTATTAATTAAATAAACCGATCTACAGCAACTTTAAGGGCCTCATATATATATATTTTTTTTCCACTGGATCTTGGACCGTTCTCCATCGTTCCGCTGGGAGATGCTAATAGCCGTTAGCCGCTTCCTTGTTTTATCCCCTGCTGAGCATGTGCAGTACGTGTATCTGTTAATATCATAAATAAACATGAAAGGCTTTATTTACTAACAAACTGAGCGTAAAACACCAAAATAACAACTAATATGCCAGCAGGACGTGATAATCTTTCATAAAAACTTTGTTTGGAACCAGAGTGAGCTGCTGACGTATAAATAAAAGTAAAATAACGTGTCTATGCACCTTTAATGTAAAAGTATATTTATATGTTTACTAAATGAAATCCTCTCCGGATAAAAAGTAATTAGGGTCCTGCAGGATCAACTGGACCAGATTTAGCATTTAAATCATTAACTTTGAGTCTCGTAGAGTTTTAACTCCGTCAGTCCAACATGGGAGAGAATGGGGATGTTTTTCTGACACTGCAGCAGATCTGGAGCGCTGATCCAGCCCAGTGGACTCCCCCCCCTCTCCAAACACAGGGCTGATGCATGTGTCTGTGTGTTGCTAAGCAGTGAGCTGAGCTGCTTTCAGCTCTTTCCAGCACATGACATCATCTGCTGGCGTCTGAATGGGAGCCGGAAACGGGAGGAAGGAGGCTTTTAAGCTTTAATGGTTGCAGCGTTCCCGTCTCCTTCTGGGAACGGATTCAATGCAGCGGAGCAGCGATCAGCTGCGTTTTATCCTGACGCACCGCAGACGTGTTTTCACCACAGGCTGAAAAAAAAAAAAACCTGCGTTTGAGTTTGAAGCGTCCCTGTTTGGTGTAATCTCTACATTTAATGTCATATTTGTGCTGCGGGCCGTCAGTTTGACGTGGGATCCTCATGCTGCAGGCGGGCTGTTGCAGCTTTCTGTGCGGAGCTGCATCAGAGCGCCTCATGGGATGCATCACGCCAACAATGCTCCTCTGTGCTGCAGACAAAGGCCCCTTCTCCTCCTCCTCCTCCTCCTCATCTTCCTCAACCAGGACCGGGTTCTCTGGCTTTTCAACGTGGCTCTGAATCTCTAGAGAAGACCATATCAGTGTTTTTCACGGTTCTTGTGCAGCTGGGATGGGTGGAACCAACATTTTTATTTATTTATTTTTCCCATTTTTAACAGAAAAATAATCTCAGATGATAATAATCTCAGCTAATCTCGATCCTAAAATATCTTATTTATAAGACAATTTAATATAAATT
Source organism: Fundulus diaphanus (assembly GCA_037039145.1). Classification (NCBI taxonomy): domain Eukaryota; kingdom Metazoa; phylum Chordata; class Actinopteri; order Cyprinodontiformes; family Fundulidae; genus Fundulus; species Fundulus diaphanus. Next base: position 51,468,116 of record CM073130.1, on the reverse strand, counting down.
AGAATGAAATGCTTTCAGTTCCCTGCGTTCACCCCCACACCGGTCTGCTAATGTCCTGGATAGATGGTTTTATGAAATTATGGGTCATAAAATGGGTTTAAGTGTGTCCTTGCTCTGATTTATGTTTTAACTTTAATTTTGGTAAAACCATCCAGACGCCCCCGGGCGCGGCTGCAGGCGGCACCCTGGGTAAGTCGCCAGTCCATCTCACACCTTTAAGATGTTTGCTGTAAATGGTGAAAAAATCCAGAAAATTTGTAAAGAATTATATAATCCGAAAATTCTGAAAAACAAGAAGATTTTACTTTAGTCTTGTAAATGGGATCAAAGTAAAATATGAGGTTCCTGTGATTATTAAAGTCTCAGTATTTTCCTGAAGCTAGAAGAAAAGCTGGAGCACCAGGACTCACCAGCGTTTCACTTTTTAATAGATAAAAACATAATTATTGACGTTTTATGATGAAATAGAGTATAAACTGGACTCCACTAAGCTGTGATGTCACAGCCTGATGTCTCAGATCATCAATTTATCTTTTATTGCACCTTTGAAACATAAAAATGGGTGCATAAAAACAAACGAATGAAAAACGATTAAAGCCAATTAGAGATTAAAGTTTAGACATAACTGAAGGCTTGTCAGAATAACATTCAGCTGGTGGTGTTGGTGCAGCACATGGATCCACAGCAAGTCTGGTACCGTTAGCAGCTCTGAGCCTAAAGATCTAAGACAGAATAACTTTTCAGTAGGTCTAAGATATGCTGTGAAGATTATTTCATTAAACATTAAAATTAATTCACAAATGAACTGTAAACCAGTGCAAAGCCAAGATCTGCATATCTGGAGCAGTTTAAATCGCTGCAGCTGCTTTTTTCTTGATCTGAACTTGATCTGTAAGTTTTCTGATGCGAATATATGGAAACGGGATTCCAGACAAATCGAAACAGAACCATAAATAATCATCAGAGCAGTTTTGAAAAAAAACAAGCCTGTTTGAGGCCCAATTCTACAAAATACAGGAAAAGAAGCTTTAAAAACAGCTTTGTTTTGTTTTTCTTTGCGTATTTACCTTTATCTCCCTATTCTTCTTCTTCTGAATTCTCTGATTGGCTTCATTGAGCAATGCTGTACTTTATGGTTTTGGTTCTGTTGAGATCTGATTTTTGTTTTCTCAGCATGTGTATTTTGACCCAATGAAAAGAAAATCTGCCGTTAACACTGACATGCTGATTAATTAGCGCTGCCAGATTAATGAGGCAACAATCAAAGTCTGTGTTTTGTCGAATTTTAACTACAAAAAAAAGATTCAGTTTCTTGATTTCTGCTTGATGTTCAATCGAATGAAGCGATTTAGGAAGTTCGGATGGCCAAAGACAGCAGTAGGCCCATATCTGCATATCATCAGCATAGAGATGATAACGGACAGGAAGAGAGCCCAGAACAGAACCCTGAGGAACCCTGCAAGACGCGGCAGCCATTCCTCACAGTGATTAATTCACACAGAAGCCCAAAGATCTCTCAGGAGATCCCTGGTTCTGGGTCCTACAGGGGTCCAGTGAACGGTCCGGGCCCGGTTCCGTCTGTGTGTAGTCATTGTTTTATGCCTGCTGTTACAAAACGACTGGACTCGTCTTTGAAAACCTGATTTACTGAATCAGCTGCTCTGTTCTTCTCTCCGTCTCAGCCATGTCTCCAGTGCTGGCGGGCTTCCTTGGAGCTGGTGTTCTGGTTTTGGTCGTGGTGGTTCTGGTTCTGCTCTGGTCGTTCTGTCAGCGCCGGTACCTCCGGGTCACCGGACGCTACAAGCTGCACGGCGACCGGTACTGCGACGCAGAGGACCCGCCCTATAAGTTCATCCACATGCTGAAGGGGATCAGCATTTACCCAGAATCCCTCAGCAGCAGCAAGAGGATTGTCCGAGGACTCCGCCGCGCCGAGCGATCGGACCGCGACCCGGCCGGCGGCGCCACGGCCCGGGGTATGGTTCTGGTGGATGCAGAGAACAACATTCTGGACGTCCCGGGCCAGCTGCAGATGAGCCACCTGGTCCCGCCGTCCGGGTCAGGCCCCGCCCACAGCCAGGCCCGGCTGGAGCGGGCGTTACCGGTCCGCGCCGATTACTGCTGCCTGGACAGCAGCTCGGCCAGCAGCAGCCAGACCAGCAGCAAGACGGCGTCCCCTTTCACCCCTGCCTCCTCGGAGCCAGAACCAGAACCCAACCTGGGCTCCCTCAGCCTCACCGTCGACTACAACTTCCCCAAGAAGGCCCTGGTGGTGACCATCGTCGGGGCCCGGGGCCTCCCCGCCATAGACGAGCAGGCGGGGAGCTCGGACCCCTACGTGAAGATGACCATCTTGCCCGAGAAGAAGCACCGCGTCAAGACCCGCGTGCTGAGGAAGACCCTGGACCCGATCTTCGACGAGACCTTCACCTTCTACGGCGTCGCCTACAGCTCGCTGCCCGAGCTCACGCTGCACTTCCTGGTGCTCAGCTTTGACCGCTTCGCCCGCGACGATGTCATTGGCGAGGCCGTGGTGCCACTGAAGGGCGTGGACCCAAGCACGGGCCGGGTCCACCTGAGCCAGCAGATCACCAAGAGGAACATGCAGGTGAGCGACGCCGCCCCGACCGCTGACTGGTGCGGTCTCCTGCAGGTCGGCGCCAGATTCACACTTATTATCAGGTCTCTGGTTTTGGTTCAGAACACATTAAAACCATTTAATTGGATTAAATGAGAGTCCCCAAACTCAGAGGCTCCACAGAATGAGACGTTCTGGAACCGGAGGGACATGAAAACAGGCATCAAAAGCCGATTTTTGTTTTATGACACACGTTTCTGTAAAATTTGTCTTGGTTAAATTGAAACAATTGACCTGTCCACCCCTGTCTGTAACTGGGATCACATTCATCATTTAGTCAAGGCAGGCAGTGCATAAATGTAGTAATTTTAAAAATAAAAGGTTGAAATCCTACAGGAAACAGATTCATAGAGCAGTCAGGTGGACGAATAGATTTTCTCTGATTGAGAAGAAGCTGAAATCCTCCATAGAAGCTCAGACTGAGATTTTTAGTGATAATCAGTCATAAAAACGCTTGCTAGGTATTTAGGTGCCTATATGTCCAGAGGATCAGAACCAGTTGGGTCCATCTGGAGGAAATGCTGCAATCGTCAATAATTAATGACATTAAATGTGCCTTGTTGGAGACCAGCGGCGATTCAGAGGAAGTGAAGCAGATTTAAACGCCGTGGATCCATTTTCATCACAGACCGGAAGCTTCCATGTCTCTGTGCCTCCGGCCGATCTGTGTTTGCAGAGCAGCGGCTTTTCAGACCTGCCGAGCTCCTCAGGTGTGCTTCTCCCAGCGTGTTCACAGATTACCTGAACATTAGGAGGGTTTGCTGCCCCCTGGTGGCCGTGACGTCCGCCCTGCAGAAGCGAAGCTGCGGTCGCTCGGGAATCAGACGAGGAATCTGCTCCTGGGAGGCTTTGTGTTTGTCCACCGTCCATCCCAACGTCTTCCTGTGTTTCTTTTCACCAGTGTGAGAGTCGTGGCGAGCTGCTGGCGTCGCTCTCCTACCAGCCGGTGTCCCATCGCCTCAGCGTGGTCGTCCTGAAGGCGCGGCACCTCCCCAAGATGGACATGACGGGCCTGTCAGCCAGTAAGTACAGCCAGAACCAGCTGCTTTAGACACGTTGTGACGAACGCTGCTGGGCCTCGTTGTCCTGGTTTCAGTTTTTGATTGGAAAAATAAAACAAATTGATAAATAAATCATTAACTGGCCACCGGTAGTGGTCCGTTACGCTGAGAACCCTGAAGTAGAACGTCTGCCTCTAGGTTATAACAGCCCATCAGTCATCGACAACTCATCAGAACTTCTTGTTTTCCTTCTCTTAAAATAAGAAAAACATAATGTTTAATTAATTTTCACGTTTAATAAGGGCCAAATGTCCCTTTTCATTTTTTAGAGTAATTGCTGCGGCGGACATGAATGAAAAGCTCTCCCCCCTTTCCTGCTGCTTTGCAATTTTCCCTCAGCCTGTTAAATAATGTTATTAAAAGTAAAAACAGTAGTTAGAGTTGGTCTTTATTGGTCCATATTTTACCTGCATGCAGGTTCCTCTGTGTTCAACTAGTAATGCCATCAATGTTGTTAGTTGGACGGTGGCAGTGCTCCATTGTTATCGTCTTTATCTTTATTTATTTTTAAATCTAACGGAACTGATTTACTTCCTGCTCTAATTTCCACTTCAGTCAATCAAAGGAGTTTCAGGAGAAATCGTGGTCAGATGCAGAACTGTAACGGAAACATCCTCAAGAATAATCCAACAACAAATTTACTGAAGGGTCAACAAACAAAAATTCCACTCTGAATAATTTCCTAGATTGGAAATAAGTTTTTGTTTCTATGTTCATAAATACCCAAAACACAGTTAAACACAACAGGGCAGTTCTCTTTACAATCAGGGAAGTTAAAAAAAGGAAAAAACAAATAAATATCGTATAATAAATTAAGTTTACTTCCAAAGTGTTAAGACCTGGGGAGGTTTCACTGCATCCTGCAGCAGGACGCTGCGCTCTCAGACTCCTGAATGTCTGGAAACGTTTCATTCATGGTCACTTTCTGAAGGACACGTCCCCACTGATGTTTTTCACATCCTTTCCACGGATCTACAGAAGTCCTCCCTTTTTTAAAGCGTAGCAGACGGGTTCCTGCTTCTGTGTCTGAAACCGTCAGCGAGGCGCCATCCTCAGATTAATGCCTCGCTTTGAACTTTGAATCAGTGTCGCTGTCGGTTAAAACGTGTTTCTGACGTGTCCACAGTAGGGAAGCAAGTTAGCGACTAATGAGTTAATCTGACTGATCTTGTTGATCGACTAACGATTCATTGATAAGCGACTATTTTCTTAAAAACCTGAGTTTTCTCTTCTATCAAAAGGGTTTTTCCATAACATGAAGGGCTGAATTTAAAAAGACGTGCATCATTGTATTTAAACAGTTTATTGCGCCGCCTGTATTAAATAATAATAATAATACATTTTATTTCAAGCGCCTTTCAAAACACTCAAATACTGTTGTCTCACACATTATTAAACATGGACATATTTATAAAATATTACAAAACAGGATACTGACTGGAAACAAATAAGATGAATACAGTAAAATATGTGAAATACGTAAAATCCTCATCATCAGCCGTGCTTTTGGCTTTATGACGTCTTTCTCTATCATGTGATAATCGCATAAAGCCATTTAAGACATAACTGAAGGAGTTTGTTGAGTGTTTATATTAAAAATGCATTTTGCATCCTTGTCATCATCAAACAATGTAAAATAATCCCACACCGCGTCGCCTACCCCCTTAATAAGATGTTTTTATTTCTCTGGTTGATTGGTTGAAAGGGTCAATATGATGCATGTGAAGGAGGGTTAGGCTTCCTGGGTTAGATGGTGTACATAATAATTACTACACGTAAAAAGAAGCAAGGAAATGTAAACCATGTCTAAGAGCTGTGAACTAAAGTGCTAACAGTAAGAGCGCAGCGGAAATTAAACGAACATGTATGTTGTCAAGGAAAGTCCTTCATCTGTAGAGAGCGCTGAGGAACGTGAGGATGAAGGTCAGGAGGAAGGCTGCAGTCCTGAAGAGACGGATAGAGCAGATCTTTACTAGGGCTGCACAATTAATCACATTTGCAATATAGTCGCAATTTTAAAACACAAATTCCAAATGTCAGAGGTTTGTAATTTTCGCCTATGTAACAATTAATGGATCAGACCTTTAGGTGTCGGTAAAATGTTTAAAGTGGGTTGGCTCCACATGGAAGGGAAGAGAGCTGCAACCGTGACATGATTTAGTTTTATTACTTGTTTTAGAGTTTATATAATAATACTTTTACCTGAAACCTTCAGGAATCTCACCACAGCATTAAGTGGCATCAGACTGTTTAATACATAGACTTGTTTGTTGGTTGCACTTTATGTCAACGGGGATTGATGTCCAACTCAATTAAAAGCTGATATTCTGATTAATAAAAACATGTAATGAATCGTGGAGATAGAACCCAAATGTGAGCCAGACACGGAGCTGAGTGTTGAAAAAGGGGTTTAATAACAAAATCCAGGAGGCAAAAAAGGGAAACATATGGGATTCAAACAGGACCAGACATAAGCTAAACTGACTCAAAAAACAGGAGGGCAAAGAACAGATCAGACACGGATTAGCAGACGGGCAGGTAAAATAACAGAGGTTAGGAAGTGCTTACCGCAAGCTGACGGGAGGGAACTACACAAGACATTCTGGCAACAGACAAATAACTAAGGTGGGCTTAAATAGGTGACGGAACAGGGGAGCAGGGCGGGACTAATTAACAAAAACAGGTGGAAGTGATAAAAGGAGCACACTGACTGATGGACAAAAACCCTAAGGTAGAAAATAAGACCAAATAGACACCAACAAAACGAGGATCCAAACAAGACAGAATCTCAAAACAACCAGACAATCAAAAACAGGAGAGAGGAGGAAAACTAAAAATAATAACATAAGCCAGAACTAAAACCGGAATATTACAGAGCCCCCCCCTCAAGGGCGGATTCCAGACGCCCTTAAACGTGTACGAAAGACCGCAACTGAATAATAATTAAAAAAATCAACACGGGCGGGAGGAGGGGGTTCCAGGACGGAGGGTCAGGGTCTGAAAAAGAAAAACTGTTAATAAAGTCCAAAAAGTCAAAACAGAAAACAACCCACAGAGGGCGGATCATAACTAACAGTCTCTCAGCAAAAAACAAGAGTCTGATGGACTTTCCGGAGGACGGCCCCGGCGTGACAGGTTCTCCGGCGGGCGGCCCCGGCGGAGCAGGGCAACAGAAGGCCGTCGGCGGAGCAGGAACCTCATAGGCCGTCGGCGGAGCAGAAACCTCATAGGCCGTCGGCGGAGCAGAAACCTCATAGGCCGTCGGCGGAGCAGAAACCTCATAGGCCGTCGGCGGAGCAGAAACCTCATAGGCCGTCGGCGGAGCAGGAACCTCATAGGCCGTCGGCGGAGCAGAAACCTCATAGGCCGTCGGCGCGGCAGGACCCTCAGAGACCATTGGCGGGGCCTGAAGAGGGAGAAAATAGAACCTGGCGCCGGACTACAGGCTGAGGAGGACGCCGGACTACAGGCTGAGGAGGGCGCCGGACTACAGGCTGAGGAGGGCGCCGGACTACAGGCTGAGGAGGGCGCCGGACTACAGGCTGAGGAGGGCGCCGGACTACAGGCTGAGGAGGGCGCCGGACTACAGGCTGAGGAGGGCGCCGGACTACAGGCTGAGGAGGGCGCCGGGCTACAGGCTGAGGAGGGCGCCGGACTACAGGCTAAAGGGGGCGCCGGACTACAGGCTAAAGGGGGCGCCGGACTACAGGCTAAAGGGGGCGCCGGACTACAGGCTAAAGGGGGCGCCGGACTGCAGGCTAAAGGAGGCGCCGGACTACAGGCTAAAGGAGGCGCCGGACTACAGGCTAAAGGAGGCGCCGGACTACAGGCTAAAGGGGGCGCCGGACTACAGGCTAAAGGGGGCGCCGGACTACAGGCTACGGGAAGCGGTGCCTGATTAATGGCTACAAGTAGCGGCACCTTGTTAATGGCTACAGGCGGCGGCGCCTTGTTAACGGCTACAGGCAGCGGCGCCTGGTTAACGGCTACAGGCGGCGGCGCCTGGTTAACGGCTACAGGCGGCGGCGCCTGGTTAACGGCTACAGGCGGCGGCGCCTGGTTAACGGCTACAGGCGGCGGCGCCTGGTTAACGGCTACAGGCGGCGGCGCCTGGTTAACGGCTACAGGCGGCGGCGCCTGGTTAACGGCTACAGGCGACTGAGGAGGGAGCCTGGCTACAGGCGACTAAAGAAGGAGCCTGGCTACAGGCGACTAAAGAAGGAGCCTGGCTACAGGCGACTGAAGAGGGAGCCTGGCTACAGGCGACTAAAGGAGCCTGGCTACAGGCGACTGAAGAAGGAGCCTGGCTACAGGCGACTGAAGAAGGAGCCTGGCTACAGGCGACTGAAGAAGGAGCCTGGCTACAGGCGACAAAAGAAGGAGCCTGGCTACAGGCGACAAAAGAAGGAGCCTGGCTACAGGCGACTAAAGAAGGAGCCTGGCTACAGGCGACAAAAGAAGGAGCCTGGCTACAGGCGACTGAGGAGGGAGCCTGGCTACAGGCGACTAAAGAAGGAGCCTGGCTACAGGCGACTAAAGAAGGAGCCTGGCTACAGGCGACAAAAGAAGGAGCCTGGCTACAGGCGACAAAAGAAGGAGCCTGGCTACAGGCGACAAAAGAAGGAGCCTGGCTACAGGCGACTAAAGAAGGAGCCTGGCTACAGGCGACTAAAGGAGCCTGGCTACAGGCGACAAAAGAAGGAGCCTGGCTACAGGCGACAAAAGAAGGAGCCTGGCTACAGGCGACAAAAGAAGGAGCCTGGCTACAGGCGACAAAAGAAGGAGCCTGGCTACAGGCGACTAAAGAAGGAGCCTGGCTACAGGCGACTAAAGGAGCCTGGCTACAGGCGACAAAAGAAGGAGCCTGGCTACAGGCGACAAAAGAAGGAGCCTGGCTACAGGTAACTGACAAGGGAGCCTGGCAACAGGCGACTGAAGGGGGAGCCTGGCTACAGGCGACTGACAAGGGAGCCTGGCTACAGGCGACTGACAAGGGAGCCTGGCTACAGGCGACTGACAAGGGAGCCTGGCTACAGGCGACTGACAAGGGAGCCTGGCTACAGGCGACTGACAAGGGAGCCTGGCTACAGGCTGCTAAGGCCACAGGACTACAGACTACAGAGGCCACAGGGCTACAGACTACAGAGGCCACCGGGCTACAGACTACAGAGGCCACCGGGCTACAGACTACAGGGACCACAGGGCTACAGGCTTCAGGAGGCCCCGGGCTACAGGCTTCAGGAGGCCCCGGGCTACAGGCTTCAGGAGGCCCCGGGCTACAGGCTTCAGGAGGCCCCGGGCTACAGGCTTCAGGAGGCCCCGGGCTACAGGCTTCAGGAGGCCCCGGGCTGCAGGCTTCAGGAGCCAAAGTCGGACCCTTTGCCACCAGGAGTCTCAGGATCAACTCCTGGAGGGTCTCAGAAAGAGACATCCAATAAAGTCTCTCCCAGAGTTGGCTGTCCATGAGGGCAAAAAGGGGTCTGGGCTTAAACACAACATCGAGAGGCTCAAAGTCTCCAGGGGGCCACAGTTGTTGCATCCTCTTCGGAGGCCCAGGGTGTCCGAAGAACGAAGGATCCACCTGAGTCCCCGCATCACAGTTCAGCGACGAACCCCACTGTGTTGCCACATCACACATCTGCGACGGACCCCTCTGGGTTCCCACGTCGGACGTCTGCGACGGACCCCTCTGGGTTCCCACGTCGGACGTCTGCGACGGACCCCTCTGGGTTCCCACGTCGGACGTCTGCGACGGACCCCCCTGGGTTCCCACGTCGCACGTCAGTGACGGACCCCCCTGGGTTCCCACGTCGCACGTCAGTGACGGACCCCTCTGAATTCCCACGTCGCACGTCAGTGACGGACCCCTCTGGGTTCCCACGTCGCAGGTCAGAAGAGGCAGGTCCTCCTGGACCACCTCTCTGGACTTGGGCAGAGGCAGATCCTTCTGGACCCCCTCGTTGGGCTTCACGGGAGCCGAGGCGTCGGCCGGATCCTCAGGGACAGACTCAGGAGGCGAGGTATCGGCCGGACCCTCGGAGACAGACTCTGGAGCCAAGGCATCGGCCGGACCCTCTGGGACTGGTTTAGGTCGGCTGTAGAAAGCCTGGAGGGCTGACCTATAATGTCCCTCTACCTCTCTTAATTTCTCCTCCAGTCCCTCTGAATATTGACAGAAGAGAGCCTCTCTGAGGCGTTTAATAATGGGGGCAAACGTCCTTATTTTATTCTCCAGGGCTTTATGGTCGGCTTCTACAGCGTCACTAGAGGGAGCTGTGGGCAGATCAGGATAGGGAAGTGGAGGACTCCGGTCCGCTGGACAGGAAGCGGCTGAAGAAGCCAGAGGGACAGTCGGCAGAGGCTGGGGCTGAACTGGCCCGGCTGACCGCTCCTCAGAACAGCTGGAGGCCTGGTCAATAAGCCGCCGTCTCCTCCTCCGGCGACGGGACGGCAGACCCAGCGGGGATGCCGATTCCTCTTGAGGAGACGGGAGTGCCAACGCCAGCGGTGATTCCTGCGCCTCAACGCCAGGAGAAGGAAACGGGACCGACACCGGGAACAAGTCGGGACGGAGCTCCCAAATCACCTCCGCATCGACTTCCAACAAAAAATCCGGATCCGGGATGAATGGCGGCGAGGTGGACTGACAGGGGAAGTCCGGCGAACAGCTGCTTTGAGCGTGGGAGGTGAGTGAAGCGCCGGTTTGAGTGAGCACAGCTGCTCCAGAATGGAGAAAATGTGTCGGCTCTGGGTTCATGGTTGGGCCAGAATGTAATGTAATGAATCGTGGAGATAGAACCCAAATGTGAGCCAGACACGGAGCTGAGTGTTGAAAAAGGGGTTTAATAACAAAATCCAGGAGGCAAAAAAGGGAAACATACGGGATTCAAACAGGACCAGACATAAGCTAAACTGACTCAAAAAACAGGAGGGCAAAGAACAGATCAGACACGGATTAGCAGACGGGCAGGTAAAATAACAGAGGTTAGGAAGTGCCTACCGCAAGCTGACGGGAGGGAACTACACAAGACATTCTGGCAACAGACAAATAACTAAGGTGGGCTTAAATAGGTGACGGAACAGGGGAGCAGGGCGGGACTAATTAACAAAAACAGGTGGAAGTGATAAAAGGAGCACACTGACTGATGGACAAAAACCCTAAGGTAGAAAATAAGACCAAATAGACATCAACAAAACGAAGATCCAAACAAGACAGAATCTCAAAACAACCAGACAATCAAAAACAGGAGAGAGGAGGAAAACTAAAAATAATAACATAAGCCAGAACTAAAACCGGAATATTACAAAACACTTAAATTTCTTGTTTTAAATAGTTTACAAACATCTTTATCTACAGGCCATTTTTGTTGCTTGTGGTTCATGCAGAGAAAAGTCTAAATTAAAATCGCAATTATGGTTGAAATATATCATAATCTTCAGAAACCTTCATCAAACCAAATCAGCCAAACCTCAAAGTCATCAAAAACATTCAAACAGAACTTTGCATTTTCAGGACAGGCGGTATGAGCAGCATCTTTTTCTTTTATTGCGTTAAACGTCCACGATTGAAGACGCTGCCACAGGGTTTAAGCAGCATGAGCTGCAGCGACAGTTTCATGCACAAAGGGAAACAAGTCAGCGCTCTGCTTTCTGAAGAGGAGAGGTGCTGCTTGCAGAATGTCCTGGGCTCAAAATGGGTCAAAAATGTAACTTTTATTGTTTTCCGTTTTAATGCTGTGATGCTGAAGATTACCCAGAATCCCTTTTAACATTTCACACATTTAACAACGGTTTCCAACAACTAAAATGTTTCAACATGGCCACACTTATAAACGGCTTTTAGCCCGACTCGTACCTGCAGTCAACATTTAACTATGAACCTCATGTGGCAGAAATAATATCAAGCCATTAATATTAAAGACAAACTTCAGTTACATTAAGTTTTTTACTTTTTTAGGAGTTTATTAATAGTATTCATCATATTACTGATTGAAGGTACAGACCAACCAGCAGGGGGAATTAAAGGGGAATATTTGCAGTTAAAGCAATGCAAGCTGCATTTGGAGAACAACATATCTTATACATAGGACCTAAAGGGTGAAGAGGCTCCACAGTTTTAGTAAATGTAAAAATAATTTTATACATTTTTTCCCATTTTGATTAAATTAGCCGCTAAAGTGACCATAAAAGAACGTCCAAGTTTTGGGCCTATGGTCCCTGCAGGGGTGGTTAAAACTTCCTGATGTTTATCAGCGTTTTCTCAGATTTTCTCTGACGGCTCAGGTGAACTGCAGCTCCTGCCGTTCTTCTTCTGGGCTTAAAAAGCTGCAGCTCATTCTCCTCCTCCTCCTCATTCTTCTGCCCACAGACCCGTACGTGAAAGTGAACGTCTTCTACGGCCGTAAACGCATCGCCAAGAAGAAGACCCACGTGAAGAAGTGCACGCTGAACCCGGTCTTCAACGAGTCCTTCATCTACGACATTCCGCCGGAGCTCCTGCCCGAGATCTCCGTGGAGTTCCTGGTGGTGGACTTCGACCGGACCACCAAGAACGAGGTGCTGGGCCGCCTGCTGCTCGGCCTCCACAGCCCGTCGCCCTCCGGCGCCTCCCACTGGAGGGAGGTGTGTGAAAACCCGCGCCGGCAGATCTCCAAATGGCACAACCTGAGCGAGTACTGAAGGAGGAGGAGCAGCAGAAAGCAGCCGGGACTCCGCCAGTAAAACCCCGCTGGGACTCAGTGTACAGCTCACACACACACACACAGACACACACACACGCACACACACACACACACACTGCTGTGATGATAGTTAAACTCTCCGTCTCTATTATCTCTCTGCCACCTCGACGTTTGCAAGTTTAAGAGAATTCCTGCAGTTTTATTTGAGCCAGAAAAGAAAAGGAGCGTCGGGTTTTTCCGGCGCCGTCCTCTGGCTGTCTCTGTGTGGACGGGGAGGAATGCTCCGGCATCGTTTTAAAAGAAGAAGAAGAAGAAGAAGAAACCGCTCCCCCTTCTTGCTGTTGTTGTCATGCAGTTCATCGCATGTCTGTGTGAAAAGAAAAACAAAAGAAACTCTGAATGACGAGTTGAGAGCTGCTGACATCAGCGAGAGGAAGAACCTTCAGCTCCGACAGAAGAAGAGGTCCGACCGATCGGTAATAATGCATCTAACGTATAATCGCTCCTCATTAGGACCAAGTAAGAACCTGCTACAAAGATCCTCTAATGCTCCGACGCTCCACCTCGCAGAGAACCCTACTCAGTTTTGGTTAGCATGCTTCCTGCCTGCAACGGTCCGACTTCTCTCCTTCTCCAGAACATTTCCAGGACCCTGAAGGACTCCAGGTCTCGGCCCGGCCTTCACTCGGACCCTTAATGTTAAAAGCAGTTAATATCTCCTCCTCTGTGGGCCCACAGAGGCTGAAGCTTGATGTAAAATACTTGTTTTGGTGCAGAACGTGTTTGTGAAGACTCTGGAGCAGATGCTGCGCAGAGAGAGCAAAGACCAAAGCTTTTATCTCCTGCAGCTGCTTCCACTGAACACACCAAACCATCCAGGCCACATTATTTCCACCTTTAAATCACATCCACTCAGTTCTATTGTTAGATTGGACTCAGTTTTGGGTTGAAACAGTGAAACTGGGCCTGGTTTGCTTTTGCAGGGTTCCTTCACGTGTTCCTCGTTTTTCTAGACTCACAATTTCCAGGTTCCTTTTCTCCTCCATAAAGTCTGTTTAATAAAACTTCAGTGTCGCATAAATGCTGAAATGACTTTAAAAAACCCAGTTAGTCAACAGAGCCAGACAGAACCCTGTTCCCTTTAGTCTAAAAATGACCCGGTGATGTTCTGCTCGGCCCCCTGAGGAACATCTGCCAATGAATCTGGTTTATACGGACGGTGGACCTTATCTCTGTCCTCCATTGGAGGCCAAGTCGCTCCACACAGCCCCAACATGAGTTTCAGTTGTGGTTCCTATAAAACAGCGGTCCTGTTCTCTGGCTGGTAGAACCTGAAGTTGGTTCTTTAGCAGTCCAAACAGAACAAAACTCCTCTAAACTCAAACTGAACCTGTTGTTCTGGACCTCACAACGACTAATATAAAAGAAATGTTTCTGGGTTTTTCTAGACTGGAGGAATTGTGCGTTCGTGGTCCTGCTTCTGCCGCTGTGGAAAACCCAGAACCTGAACACGGGTTCTGCTGGGAAACAGACCGGGGTTAGGCTTTTTTCCTCTCAAATGACATCTGGAACCAACAGGATCGTTAGTTCCAGGTTATTGTAATTAAAAGCAACCAGATCAGGTGGGGAAACTGTTCTTTTTCTCTTTGAATAATTAAATCACAGAAACACCTCAGAGAGAAAAAGATGAAGGAAAATCCAGATATCTGTTTGTATAAGCTGAAGAAAAGAAAAACATCATATTCATGTTTGTTTTTCAGTTAAATTCAGTGTATTTCTATAGCGCCAATTCATAACACACATCATCTCAAGGCACTTTACAAAGTCAGATTCCATCAGATCCTCCAGGTTGGTCAGAAAGTTTCCTCTCTAAGGAAACCCAGCAGGTTGCATCAAGTCTCTCCAAGCAGCATTCACTCCTCCTGAAAGAGCGTAGAGCCACAGTGGACAGTCGTCTGCATTGTTGATGGCTTTGCAGCAATCCCTCATACTGAGCATGCATGAAGCGACAGTGGAGAGGAAAACTCCCCTTTAACAGGGAGGAGAACCTCCAGCAGAACCAGAACCAGGCTCAGTGTGAACGCTCATCTGCCTCGACCCACTGGGGCTTAGAGAAGACAGAGCAGAGACACAACAAGACAGACAAACAAGCACAGAAGCTCACATTGATCCAGTAATCTGTTCTACATTATATGGTAATAGAGGATGATCTGCCTCCCCTGATGATGTCACAGCTAACAGAACGCCAGACCAGGTGTACCTTCTATGAAGAGAAAAAATAACAGAGCACAGAAAGTTAAAAGCTGGAATAACAACAAACAATGCAGATTGGAGAGCAGTAGGAGAATTCAGCAGAGTGAGAGAAATAGACCCTGATGTCCTCCAGTAGCCTAAGCCTATAGCAGCATAACTATAGAGGTAGCTCAGGGTAACATGAGCCACTCTAACTATAAGCTTTGTCACAAAGGAAAGTTTTAAGATTAGTCTTAAAAGTAGACAGGGTGTCTGCCTCACGGACCAAAACTGGGAGTTGGTTCCACAGGAGAGGAGCCTGATAGCTAAAGGATCTGCCTCCCATTCTACTTTTAGAGACTCTAGGAACCACCAGCAGACCTGCAGTCTGAGAGCGAAGTGCTCTGTTAGGAACATACAGGGTAATCAGAGCTCTGATGTATGTAACAACTGCATGGACTAGTTTTTCAGCATCCTGGACAGAATGTTTCTAATTTTGGCGATATTCTGCAGGTGGAAAAAGGAAACTCTGGAAACCTGTTTAATATGGGATTTAAATGACATGTCTTGGTCAAAAATAACACCAAGATTTTTTACTTTATTACCAGAGGCCAAGTTAATGCCATCCAGATTCAGTGATTGATTAAGAAGTTTATTTTTTGAGGACTCTGGTCCAAAGATTACAACTTCTGTCTTGTCAGAATTTAGATGCAGGAAATTTAAAGTCATCCAGCTTTTGATGTCATCAAGACATGACTGCAGTTGAAGTAATTGATTGGATTCATCAGGACACCACCAGACAACATGGAGAAACCATATAAACCTGTAGAGCCCAGAGTCCGGGCTGAACCCGACCAGAACCCGGGGTTTTGTCAGATGTCAGCAGCAGGTTAATAGTGGGCCTTCCGCAATGCCTCTTAATAATGTTAAAGATGTTTCTAAATATATTCATCCTGTTTTTTGCAAAAGTTTATTAGTTTCTTTATTTGAAAACCTACAAATAGTAATACAACAGTGGTTCTTTAAAAATTACAACAAATCCATGGTAAATATTTATCAAACATTATAAACTGTGAGGTAACATTAATCGGTCTAAACGAAGTTTATTCAGCTGGACCGATGTGAAAATGTCTGAACTCTGGTCTGGAGCGTAGGAAGAGTGTTTAAGCTGAAACTTTCTGTGTTCTGGATCTGTTGTTTGATTCCCAGCGGTAAAAATGGTGCTTCCAGCCCATTTATTAAAGGGGACCTATTATGTTTCCGTTTAAACTAGTCTATGCCTAGATCTGTGTGCTTTAAAAACAGCTTCATTACATTTTTTGGCACTAAATCAATCCCAGATAATGAGTATCATTACCCCAGCTCTGTTTTAGGGACCTGTCACGTTTATGCAAATAAGCTGTAGCTGGCCACGCCCCCATCTCAGTGTTTTCACCATCAGGAGTAAAATGAAGCTCTGTTCTCCATGACTTGGAGGATGTGCACGGACATGTTCTCTATTGCAGCCAACAGCATCCGCCGGTTGTGACGTAATAATCGGGAGGTTTTTGAAACGGCTCATTTTCATATTGGCAAAATACGTCTGGTTGTTGTTTTTAGCGTTTCTAGAAGCAGTAAAGGCCAAAAAGGAAGCACAAAAATGTGCAAAAGGTCAATTTTGCGTAATAGGCCCCGTTTAATGACGGAGGCCCCTAGAGGGCGCTCATTACAAAATATTTTCTTACTCAGATAAAAGATTTAGCTTCCAATTTCAAGAGAAAAACCCAGAAAACAAACTCCTGAATATGTTTTTATTTCCTGAGTGGAACCAAGCTGCCGTGGGTTTAATGTGACGGTTTTAAGATCTGCAGATTATGTCTCATTTTTTACTTTAACAGAAGGAAAAACATTCATCCTGCAGGAAAAAGAAAAAGAACCTCACATGTATTAATATTAAAGTTTTCCCCCATTTCATTGTCTTAATTAACTAACATAAATGCAAACTCTCTCTGCTTCGCGTCCTTTTTTGTCCCGCCTCTGTTTTTCTCTCCGCCTGAGTTGGACTTTATTCACACTGGCTTGTGAAACATTCCTCCTCCTGAACGCTCACCGTCTTCAAGGCCCGGTGAATCCAGCCGCGCAGAGTGAGGTTGCAGTTGGCAGATGATGCACAGAGAGGATTTCTAGTCTGGAAAAGCACACGCTAGTCTGAGTTTAACGTTAATCCACCGTAAACCTGCTTTAGTGGGACAGAAAACATTATTCTGTGTAAAGCTAAGTGTCACTTTGAATCCTGAACATTTGAAAGAAGACGCTGCAGCTTTTATCCTCATCGCAGAGACCCCCACCCCCCCTCTCAACTGCAGCCTGATCTCCATCGGCGCCCTTGGATCCGGCTGGCGGGTTGAAGCTCCCTGCAGAACGACAGACTGTAGATTTGTACAGATGTGAAGATGTTTGCTGATTTCCTTCCTGTCTGATGTCCTCAGAGCTTTAGTGTGTTTGAGCGCCCCCTGCTGTACACCTGGATGCTTACCTCTGTGTTGGGTTTGTTAACACTCAGTGGACGTCCAAATAAAAAAGGAGTTAGCTATGAGGGGCACGTCTCGCATCTTTCTCTTTTATCCACATCCTTTTTCTCTGTTTCTTTTCTTCTGGCTTTTTTATTTTATTTGTACATTTCTACCTTTCAGCTCATAGAAAAAGTCAATAGTTTAGAGATTTCAGAGCTTCTTCCTAGGGCTGGACGATAATATAATATCAATATATATTGATGATAGAAAAAGGGTCAATAAAATGTTCAATAGAATAACAGTTTTCCTTCCTTCTGCATTCTAGCCATGTAGGTTAATATTACAGTCATTACATCCTCCCAACCAATCACAACGCAGATCCAGGAACCAAGCCCCTCCCCCTTCAAAGAGTTCATGCGTTATTTTTTCTTTTATAAAAACTTGCAGTTTTGGTAAAAAGTTGGTTGAATAAAGGGTGGAGTTTGAATTTAGTGTTTGTGTCTGTATCTAAAAATAGGTTGCTAAGCAACAGCATAAAATAGCCAGGGCTGCATTTAAAATATATGTTCTGAATTTGTTGATAATTATCGATATCGATCAATATGATTTCTATTTTATCGATATGCTTTTTTTCTATATCGTCCAGCCCTACTTCTTCCACCTTTCATGTGTGTATTTCTATTATAAAATTCATCCTTTTTCAAAAGGAATAATTTTTTTAACATCTCATGCAGCTGTGGAAGAAATTTTAATTTTTTTTTGTTGCTGTTTTTCTCTCACCAAGCTTGAAAATGAGCCTCAGATAAACACGAGGTGTCTGCAGCAGATGGTGGTCCCGTTGAAAGGCTCTGAGACCAGGTCTTCTTAATAATTTAGCATGAAGCTAATATGTTTGAACAAAAAGCACATGTTTTATTAATCTGTTGGATTATAAGAACATCTATGGTGAGGGTCTGAGCTCTGGCTACGTTGTCTCAAAGCTTTAATCATCTTCTGGTGTCTGTAGGTTTGATGTACAGTAAAAGAGGAAAAGGATTCATAGCGGGACATAATTAAAACCATCTGCTCTCTGCACCATGTTTAAATCTAACCTCTGAGGTTCAAATCTCCAGAACAGTTTCCACACTGTCATTATTCACCAAAGTTGAAGCTAAAAATGCAAAAGCTGTGTGAAAAATGAAGTGCGCCCTTGCTGATTAGACTTGGGTAAGTAGCAGCAAGGAGTTGCTGATTAAATCATCTCTAAAAGCAATAATTTAGTCAGCTTTCTGCTCCACATCATCCAGGTGTGTGTTTACACCACGGCAGCATGGAAAGACATCAGCAATGACCTCAGAGCAGCAACTGCTGGCATGGTAAGGGTCAAAGGTCATCTACAAACCACCTGCAGTCCATCCTCCTGCAGAGAGGAGAACATCTCAGCAGCTTCCAGGATGGACGTCCAGCAGGTTCAGCCCAAGGTCACAGAGGGGAGCTCAGAGAAATGACCAGAACCCCAGGAGCTCCACCTCATACTCTACAGGCCTCAGGTTAAAGGTTAAAGGTCATGACCTGAACCAGTTTGGCTGCTTGGAAGGGCTGAAGGAGAAAGCCTTTTCTCTCCGGAACCAAGATGGCAGCAGGACTGAGGTTAGCAGAGCTGCACCTGGAGGAAGGACTAGGCATCTGGACCGAGGAGATCAGAGATGATGGACCATGATGGAATCATAATTAAGCAACACAGCAGATCAGTACAAATACCTCAAACCATCAAGCACAGTGGTGCAGGGGTGATGATGGGGGCTCACATTGTAGCCATTTCCATTTTAACTTAATTTCTCAGTTTTTGTTTTTTTGTGAGAAGAAATGAAGAAATTTAGAGCATTTTCAAAAATCCAACATAAATGATCATCCTTTAAGTAAAATTAAGCAGAGACCCAATTGTGCTCAAATATCTTCATAGAAAAATCAGTTAAAACTTTTACATATTTTTTAATAAATGTTGTACACTTCCAGCACCTGAAATCAGAGATGTTCAAAAGTAAGTTCTTCTTAAGTCAAGTCTTTTGTTTTTTGCTACCTGAGTGTGACTCGAGTCTCCTTCTCTGCTCAAATTAAATATTCAAATTATAGAAATCATTAATAATTGCTGGTAATTACAGAACATCCAGTTCTACGTGTTCTTTTACTTGATGTTCCGCTCGCCTGATCAGCCAGTAAACCCACAACAGGCTGCTGTTAACTCTGGGCCTATATTCACAAAGAATCCTCAGAATAAAAGTATCTTTTTTAAAGGTCAACATTTAAAAAAAGAAAAATTCTGAATTCTAAGATGTTTCTTAGAATTTTACCTCGGTGAGATTAAAGTTATTCTCAAAGCATTTTAGTGAGGAGGACCTTAGAGCCTCAGAGTGTCTGAAGCAGGAAGATGGTGGAAACAGAGAGAGCTGATTGGCTGATCCACCTCCTGAACACTGTAGGAAATGAGTACAGAAACTTCTTAAACAATCATACAATTATTAATATGTAGATAGTTAAGAGGACTTTTTTAATAATATTTACAATAATATTTACAGACTGAGAAATACTCTCAATAATAAACATTTTAGAAGAATTGGAAAAAGTCACAAAAAATTATACATATAAATACTCTAGAATAGATAAAAGAGGTGAGTCAGTGTTTTCTGTGTTGTTCATGATGATGTCAGCATCCAGAGCCTAAATGGTCGTCTAGAAGGTTGCTGGTGTGATGCCGGCTCCTCTCTGGCTCCTGATTGCTGCACGGAGAGCTTCTCACTTTCCAGGCTGGAGCTAAAAGCAGAGAAAGACTCACTGATCTGCAGCAAAGAGCTTCAAGTCGCCTCTGGGCTCCGTGATCCAGGGACCAATTTACCATCAACTCTCCTCTGTTCTGTAATCACAAAGATTGACACCGGAGTCTCTCAAAGAGCTCCGATCTAAAAATAAATCCCGTCAAGGACTGTTTTGCCCAATCCAACCGCTTCATACAAGCCGGCAATCCCAGCAAAATGGTGACAGGTGAGAGCACATTGATGTCAAAGAGATGTAGTAAAATTACCAGAATGGATAGTAAACATGACAAATAAATCAAAATAATGATGAAGATGTAAATAAGGTGTGTTTAAACATTTTGATGCTGTTAAACAAATTTAAATTTTGCTAAATTTCATCATCATGACAAACATTTCTGAATCCAGTCTAATCGGTTAATTTCTCTCCAAAGAGCACAAGGAGCAGTTTATTCATTTATCAACTAATCACAGCTGTTAGAAGACACTGTCAACTGAGTCAACCACACCCAGCAACCAGGTCAACCACACCCGGCAACCGTGTCAACTACACCTAGCAACGGGGTCCACTACACTCGGCAACCGGGTCAACCACACCTAGCAATGGAATCAACCCCAACTAGGAACTGAGTCAACCACACCCAGCAACCAGGTCAACTACACCCGGCAACCAGGTCAACCACTCCTAGCAACGGGGTCAACCACACCCGGCAACAGGGTCAACTACACCTAGCAACGGGTTCAACTACACCTAGCAACAGGGTCAACTACACCCGGCAACCAGGTCAGCTACACCTAGCAATGGGGTCAACTACACCCGGCACCTGGGTCAGCTACACCTAGCAACGGGGTCAACTACACCCGGCAACCAGGTCAGCTACACCTAGCAACGGGGTCAACTACACCCAGCAACCAGGTGAACTACACCTAGCAACTGGGTCAACTACACCTAGCAACGGGGTCAACTACGCCCGGCAACTGGGTCAACTACACCTAGTAACGGGGTCAACCCCACCTACTCACTAAGATGAGGGGTGGTCTAGGCTACCACAATAAGAGAACAATAATGAATGCTGCCTGAGTTCAGTAAGTACAATTTTATTTCTAGAGCACCTTTCACAGACACTGGTATCATAAAGTGATTCAAAGCAGCAAAAACTGTCCATGCACACTGCAAACAAACGAGACAAGGTATCCCTGTCAGGAACTGATTCAGAAACCCAAAACGTATTCCTTTCTTTATTTGAGGGCCAAAGCGTTCAGAACCTGTGGAGCCTCTCATATCATAACAACTCTGACGCAGCTTGAAGCAGCTGTGAGATTTTCATTCTAAATACCAGACACTGCCAGATATTGAACGCAGGTTATCCCTGGTCACAGGATGCTAAAATAGCCGCCCTAGAACCTGTCTCACTGACTGACGTAAGACCGCAGATTTAGAGCACCGATCAAAGATTTCTCCACCATTGTTCTTCAGTCCTCATTTCTCGTCTGCGACGGCACAAAATTGCACAGTGTGTACTGGGCATCAGTGGGCTCTGAATCACTCTTCAGCTGAAACTCCTTGACAGGATCTTTTTAGGTTGAGATCGGAGCTCTTTGAGAGACTCTGGTGTCAGTCTTTGTGATTACAGGCCCTGATGTCTGTGGTGAGTTTAGGAGCCTGAGCTCTGAATCACTCAGGCATGAAAACGTCTGACCTTTGGTCATCTGGAAATGGTCGGTGTAGGAGCCAAAGTTATCCAGATAATGTTTGGGATACAATATGGAATCACATTTTGTCTTATTTTACAACAAATTGGTTATTTATAGTCAGTGCCTAAAGTTAAAGTAATTGTACTCAGCTTTATAATGCTGCTATTTTTTTGTTATTCTGATTAATATGTTTACCTTCATAACTCTAAAGGCTGTATTAAGAATATCGGACAGGAAAACGTTTTTATTTGTTTAGAGCTTTTATTCTTTACTTAATATAGCTGCCCAGAGACCAAAGCTACCATTCAATTACATTTTATTTATATAGCGCTAATTTATGATACACATGTCATCTCAAGGCTCTTTCCAAAGTCAGATTCCATCAAATCCTCCAGGTTGGTCAGAAACTCAAACTGAACCTGTTGTTCTGGACCTCACAACGACTAATATAAAAGAAATGTTTCTGGGTTTTTCTAGACTGGAGGAATTGTGCGTTCGTGGTCCTGCTTCTGCCGCTGTGGAAAACCCAGAACCTGAACACGGGTTCTGCTGGGAAACAGACCGGGGTTAGGCTTTTTTCCTCTCAAATGACTTCTGGAACCAACAGGATCGTTAGTTCCAGGTTATTTTAATTAAAAGCAACCAGATCAGGTGGGGAATTCTGTTCTTTTTTCTCTTTGAATAATTAAATCACAGAAACACCTCAGAGAGAAAAAGATGAAGGAAAATCCAGATATCTGTTTGTATAAGCTGAAGAAAAGAAAAACATCATATTCATGTTTGTTTTTCAGTTAAATTCAGTGTATTTATATAGCGCCAATTCACAACATATCATCTCAAGGCTCTTTCCAAAGTCAGACTCCATCAGATCCTCCAGGTTGGTCAGAAAGTTTCCTCTCTAAGGAAACCCAGCAGGTTGCATCAAGTCTCTCCAAGCAGCATTCACTCCTCCTGAAAGAGCGTAGAGCCACAGTGGACAGTCGTCTGCATTGTTGATGGCTTTGCAGCAATCCCTCATACTGAGCATGCATGAAGCGACAGTGGAGAGGAAAACTCCCCTTTAACAGGGAGGAGAACCTCCAGCAGAACCAGGCTCAGTGTGAGTGTTATATGGTAAAAGCGGATGATCTGTCTCCCCTGGATGATGTCACAGCTAACAAAACGCCAGATCACTTCTATGAAGAGAAAAATGACAGAGAACAAAAAGGTAAAAGCTGAAATAACAACAAACAATGCAGATTGGAGAGCAGTAGGAGAACTCAGCAGAGTGAGAAAAATAGACCCTGATGTCCTCCAGCAGCCTAAGCCTATAGCAGCATAACTATAGAGGTAGGTCAGGGTAACATGAGCCACTCTGACTAGAAGCTTTGACACAAAGGAAAGTTTTCAACCTAGTCTTAAAAGTAGACAGGTTTTTCTTACCGTAGCTGTAAACATTTTGGAGCAGTGTCAGCCAACTTTGGTTATTTTGGATGATCAATCATTATTGAACAACTCCTGTAAGAAGATTTCACTGCGGAACTTGAATAAACCTTCGTCTGTCCTCTCGTTCACATCAGAGTACCGTGCAGGTTTGATTGAGAGCAACGCAGTTTCGGATGCGCACAGTCGGGACTGGAATAAAACTGCCAAAAGCTTCCAAGAGTCCAAAGAAATCCTTGAGAAAGCCTGAAGAACTATCAATCAAAACTACTTTATAAATTAATAGAAAGTTTGGCTAATTGGGAGGAGTAAGGGCACCATTTTCTTGTATTAAAAGTTATGAAAGAAAGTCAGCTTGGGACCGCTGCTCGTCAGCGGATGCTCCCTGACCTGCTCTGAATGTAGACAGCCTTTGTTGATAGGAAGAAGAAAATCTGTGTATCACCACAGTGTGACAGCGATACTTAAAGTCAATCCTGAGCAGCTGAATCCTCTTTTAAACATTTAAAACCACCAATGCCAGTGTGGTGAATGAGTCGTGGCTCATCGGAGTCACATGAAGACTACAACACTGCTCCCTTCATCAGAGAAATTCCTCTGACTCTGCCTGGAGGCCTTTCAGGAGGGGAAACGCAGGCCTAACGGCCTCAGTCACCATATCCAACCTGACCTCGGTCTGCAGGCGACCTCATTAGAGAGGAGAAAGTGATTCCTGACCGGAAAAGAAAACGGCAAAAAAAATGTAATTTAATTCAATTCAATTTTATTTATATAGCGCCAATTCATGAAACATGTCATCTCAAGGCACTTTCCAAAGTCAAATTCAATCATATTATACAAATTGGTCAAAAATGTTCCTATATAAGGAAACCAGTTGATTGCATCAAAGTCCCGACAAGCAGCATTCACTCCTGGAGAAGCGTAGAGCTACAGGGAGAGTCGTCTGCATTGTACATGGCTTTGCTGCAATCCCTCATACTGAGCAAGCATGAAGCGACAGTGGAAAGAAAAAACACCCGTTAGCGGGAAGGAAAAACCTCTAGCAGAACCGGGCTCAGTATGAACGGTCATCTGCCTCGACCGACTGGGGGTTACAGAAGACAGAGCAGAGACACAACAAGAGAGACAAAAAAAGCACAGAAGCACACATTGATCCAGTAATCTGTTCTACATTAGATGGTAATAGCGGGTGAGCCGTCTTCTTTGGATGATGTCACAGTTAACAGAACGCCAGACCAGGTGTACCTACTATGAAGAGAAAAATGACAGAGAACAAAAAAAGTTAAAAGCTGAAATAACAACAAACAATGCAAAACTGGAGAACAGTAGGAGAACTCAGTAGAGTGAGAGAAATAGACCCTGATGTCCTCCAGTAGCCTAAGCCTATAGCAGCATAACTATAGAGGTAGCTCAGGGTAACATGAGCCACTCTAACTAGAAGCTTTGTCAAAAAGGAAGGTTTTAAGATTAGTCTTAAAAGTAGACGGGGTGTCTGCCTCACGGACCAAAACTGGGAGTTGGTTCCACAGGAGAGGAGCCTGATAACTAAAGGATCTGCCTCCCATTCTACTTTTAGAGACTCTAGGAACCACCAGCAGACCTGCAGTCTGAGAGCGAAGTGCTCTGTTAGGAACATACGGGGTAATCAGAGCTCTGATATATGATGGAGCTTGATTATTAAGGGCTTTATACGTTAGAAGAAGAATTTTAAACTCTATTCTTGATTTAACAGGAAGCCAATGAAGGGAAGCTAAAATTGGAGAAATATGATCCCTCTTGTTGATTTTCATCAGAACTCTTGCTGCAGCATTTTCGATCAGCTGAAGACTTTGAACTGCATTTTGTGGACTTCCTGATAGTAAAGAATTACTATAGTCTAGCCTTGAAGTAACAAATGAATGGACTAGTTTTTCAGCATCACTCCTGGACAGAATGTCAGTTTTGAATGGTGAAGGACAAACTATTCTGGAGTTCGCAACAGTACAGTACCGACCACAAATGAACCGGAGCATAGGAGCCCTTCCATCGGGGCCTGCCTTAACGAGGGACAGCCAGAAATGTGATGAAGCCTCACGCTGTCTCTGCCTTGGGTTAAGCTTGAACCCTGCTGCTGCTGTTGCTATCGTTATAGCGGTCTCTGTCACAATTCTGTCTTGCACAGTGCTGCTTTAGCCTCTAAAGAAGTGCTCACCCTCCAATTCAATTCAATTCAATTCAATTTTATTTATATAGCGCCAAATCATGAAACATGTCATCTCAAGGCACTTTACAAAATCAAGTTCAATCATATTATACAGATTGGGTCAGATTATACAGATTGGTCAAAATGTCCTATATAAGGAAACCAGTTGATTGCATCAAAGTCCCGACAAGCAGCATTCACTCCTGGGGAACCGTAGAGCCACAGGGAGAGTCGTCTGCATTGTACATGGCTTTGCTGCAATCCCTCATACTGAGCAAGCATGAAGCGACAGTGGGAAGACAACTCTTTTCACACTAACTCCCAATATTTAAAAATTTTACATACTCTCTACTCTGGATGAGCCCTAAAAAATCAGATCCCAGTTAAGGCAGTGTTCGGTCAACGTTCCCCGTTGGTCATTTCTGTCAATATTCATGTTATTTCCTCAATGTTTGTTTTAGGGAAAAGGCCCTTTTTGAGGCACCGTCTCTGAACTTTAAAGGTGTAGAGGACGATTGTCTTTGGGCTTCGAGTTCTGAGGGGATCATCTTTTCTATTGGTTGTCCCCAGGGGCGTAGCTATGGGTGGGTCTGGCTGGAAACATCACATCTGTTGAGAAACCATCAGCATGTGAAGGTGAATGTTATTGCCATGATGTGAGCCAGACGGGACTTTCCTCTTAGGGGTCACAGAGAAACAGAAGAGCACCAGATTCTTTTATGGAGTATTTTTAGGGTCTGGTAACATTGGCAGCTTCAGCCCAGACCCCTCATTCCTCTTCCTCCCTCTTTAAAAAGAACGCTTTCCAGTCTGTATTCATTCATTTTCCCCTCCGTGTTTATCCCTCCTGCTCAGCGTAGAACTGAAAAGAGGAACTGTTTCCGCTCCCCTCACCGCCTCAGCCTGGTATCATTGAACATAAATGATGCTCAGAACGGACCATCAGTTCCCTAATAGCCTTGTTTGTCTACAGGCTGTGTAGGAGTGAGACGCAGTGAAGCGCAGAGCCTACAGGGCTGCAGCTCTACAGAATCTGGGGTTACTATAGATATATAAAAGTGTTATTTCCTATATTGCACTTTCTTGTAGGCTTAAGACTAATGTTAGTGGGTTAAAGACGAAGCAGGAGTCCATGCCTCCCTGGGTCCGCTAGGAGCACAAACATGAAACATCTGCTTGGAGAACCGCTTCAAAATCAGCTTTTGGCCTAGCTACGCATTTAGAGGCGCACTGTGCAGATACAGGGGAAATGATGTCTGGTCAGGGTGGAGGCTGAGGTGACAAACCTGTCGCTGTGAAAGTTTTTAACAAAGGTTGTGAAATGCAACAATCCACAGGAGCAGATCAGAGGAAAACTCAGCAGCTGGATCATGCGTGAACAACCGCTGCACGCTTCAAATGCTGCTGCACTTGTCCATTTCTTTAACCGTTAACTGTAATATTGTGTTTAATAAAAGAAAAGAAAATAGCAGAAGTTTTCCATTCATTAAAAAAATGTTTCGTGTGTCCTGGGCGTCTGGATCGATGATCCCACGGCGGCTGTTTCTGAGTAACTTTGCATTCAGAAATAGAAACAATGACTCTGACACTTGAAAACACAAAATGGCTGAGAGTCATTAGAAGCAAACTCTTCCACTTGTTAACACATCTATATTTATTAAGAATTGTATTAGATTAAGCATTTAAGATGATTTTTGTGTCTCCTTCATGGCAGCTTTGCACCTGATGGATGATTCAATTGAATTTTGTTTATATAGCGTCAATTCACAACACATATCATCTCAATGCTCCAGACAGATTGGCTCCTTGCTTGGTGTATTACATCTCTGTTACACCATTGTTGATTTTTATCGCCAGTCTTTTATTTTCACCTGTTTAAAGTTTTTTTATTTGCCATTAAAAGGTGATCCTCGGATGGATCATCCAGGGATCTGTGCAGAATTCTGCACTTAGACCACCATGGAGAACGACACCAAGATAATCGTGTCTACATCGTCAACAAGGACTAAAAAGGTTTGTGATATCTGACATGGTGCAAAAAACTGGGAGTATATTAATGTACTATGTTTTGTTGCACTTGTAACATACAAATTGTCTATTTAGAGTAAACTATTTTGTTTCAGGCCGGACATTAGAGGGGCTGTGCCTTGCTTCTGAGTTGAAACAGAAACATTAGCAAGCCCCTCTGGTACTGCTGCAAGGAAGAAGAAACATTTGATCATTTCATGGTAAGTTCTTTATGACTTTATTTCAAGTTATTTTATTTCAAATAAAAAGAAAAATGTTGTTAGTCTAATGTCACAATAGCACTCATAAACTACTTGTAAAAATCTTTTATAAACTATCTGTGGACTGGAGTTCTGCATCATGTAACGGGCATGACATGAGTGTTTTTTTGGTGCCAGTCAAAATTGGAGGAAGACAGGGATAAAGAGTCAAAAGGGCTCCACAGCACACAAGCGAGTCCAGCAAATAGTTTCTGATGCACATTGGTTGAAAAACTTACCCAAGTAAGTTTTCAGGTCCAGATTGTTGGAGTGCAATTACAACCAAACGACCAAAATGTTACGTTAGCTAACTTCAGATGTTTCACAGATATTTTCCTTTTTTTGCTGTTTCTTTGTTCATACATCAGCTGAAATATATCTATATCTATCTGTCTATCTATATCTACAGTATATATGTGTGTGTGTATATGTATATATATGTATGTGCATATATATGTATATATAATATTTATGTACATATATATATATTTATATATATATATATACATATATATATATATATATTGTCAGGGTTCTCTGTGTCTTGCTGCTCTAACTCTACACCTCAGGTGTGTCTAGTTGGCTGAGGAGGCGTGGCCCACACCTGCAGCTCGTTGCAGGCGGCTTCCTCTGGCTTCTTAAGCAGAGCGCTGACAGATGGAAGACGCCAGAGCCTTAACCAGTCGTGGTACGACGTGGCCTCTGTCCCAACTCTCGGAAACCAGCTTGTGAGTTTTTTACTCTTCATTTTTTGACTAATTTTTGGATCTCTCTGTTTTCGCCTCAGATTTTGGTGCTTGGATGCACTCACCTGTCTTGACGTCTCGTCCGAAGAAACAGACCAGCAGAACCTGTCTGCTCAGATTTTGCTCTGGCGCTCCCCTCATACTTCCTGGATGTTACCCAGCGAGGCCTGAGAGCCCCTTTCCCGGGTTCTGTTGGTTCTGTGTTCACTCTGGTCAATCCATCTGTCAACCGTTGCCGATGAGGCTCGCTCAGGATCCCTCGCCAGTTACATCTGCCGTCCTCAGCCACTAGCCGCCTATCTCCAGCAGCGTAAAGTCATAGAGTCCTCCCGACGCTACTTCTTCCCGGTTAGGTCCGCCCAGCCCAATGGTAAGCAGCGCCACTTCTAGCAATTCTCCGGGTTCTCCTTTCAGAGTTACTCACTCCCTCTCTCTTGCAGACTCTCCAGCCGTGACGTTCTGACCCAGCCGAATCGCCTGTAGTTCCGTCCGTAGATCTGCCTGTTTCCAAAATAAACATCTTAAAACTGTGCATTGTCTCCCGTTCGTATCTGCATGTGGACTCGTCACCTGAAAACCATGACAGAAGAAGGCTCTGGCCACCAAAGTCCAGCGGATACGTTCGGGCGGCAGATAGCCGCACAGCAGGAACAGATGCAGTCGCTAGGTTTTGCCGTCAATTCAACACAGGAACAGCTTCAGAGATTAGCCGCTCAGTTTAGCCAGCTTATGGACACAGTCACTTCCGCGATGACGTCGCCTGTCACTCAAGACCTCAGCACCCCGCCTCCCGTCGCTCAGAGTACTGAGGATCAGATTTGGACTCAGCCGCTTGAGGGCGTGTCACCTTGTCCGGATAAATTCTCTGGTGACAGTGGGAGTTGCGGTGGTTTCCTTTTCCAGTGTAAACTGGTGTTTAACCGTTCCCCTCAGACATTCGCCTCAGATGAGGTTAAGATATCTTATGTCTTACGACTACTAACGGGTAAGGCTCTTAGGTGGGCCGAGGCTCAATTCCCTGATTGTCAGTCATTCGGGGTTACTTTTCAGGACTTCGTTACCGAATTTAAGACAATTTTTTCACCCGAGTTAGATTCGGCTCAACAATCTCGTCATCTCCTCTCTTTGAAACAGCGCGGTCGACGCGTATCTGACTTTTCTGTGGAGTTTCGCACGTTTGCCGCTGCTGCGGGCTGGCAGCCGAGGCCGTTAAAGGCAGTATTTTTTCAGGCTCTTGATGAGACGCTAAAGGATGAGTTAGCCCGGGTTGAGGAGCCTGAGGATTTTGAGGAGTTTGTAGCGTTAGCAATCCGTTTGGATTCCCGATTACGCAGCCGGAACCGGTTTAGATCCAACCAGGCCTTGCGATCATCCACCTCATCTACACTTACCCATAGGGAACCCCGGTCCTGTACACCGCCTCCTGAACCCATGCAGTTGGGGCAGGTTGGTCTTACCAACAAGGAGCGTCAGCAGCGCTTCTCGGGAGATTTATGCCTTTATTGTGGAGGTGAAGGTCATTTCCTCAGAGACTGTCCTGTTCGGCCAAAAGACCGAGTCCGCCGTTCGTAATGGGGAGAACGGTGGACGGTTTTGGATCTATTCCCCGGGTAGCCGTTAAGGCGTCTGCACTTTCTCGCTTATGTTTGCCAGTCACTTTAATGTTCGACCAGGATAGTTTTGATGTTTCGGCTCTAGTAGACTCTGGTTCTGATTTTAATCTCATAGACCAAGCCATAGTGGACCAGCTCCGTGTACCTGTCGATCCATTACCCGAGCCTCTCCAGGTCTCGTCTTTAGATGGGCAGAAGTTGACTTTGATCACCCATCGCACCCGACCACTAGTAGTGATAGTTTCCGGTAACCATCGTGAGCAACTATCATTTTTTGTTTTCCCGGTTAAGCGTTCACCCGTGGTTTTGGGGTTAGCCTGGTTAAAGGTCCACAGCCCGCAGTTTAACTGGGCTGAGTCCCGACTGGAATCATGGTCTCCAGCTTGTCATTCCCGTTGTTTACAGTCCGCTCGCCCCGTATCTGTTTCCCATACCACCTTGACAGATTCCGGAGACGTTATTGATCTCTCTCGCGTTCCGGAAGAATACCACGATTTACGGCGGGTATTCAGTAAGACTCAGGCTTGTTCACTACCTCCACATCGCCCTTACGATTGCGCCATTGACTTGTTGCCTGGGGCTCCACTACCGGTGAGTCGGCTTTATAACATCTCCAGGTCAGAACGTCAATCGCTCGAGAAGTACATAGGGGAGTCCCTGGCTACAGGGTTAATTCGTCCTTCTTCCTCCCCATTAGGCGCCGGCTTCTTTTTTGTCGGCAAGAAGGACGGGACCCTTCGACCCTGTATTGATTATCGAGGGCTTAACCAAATAACCGTGAAGAATAAGTACCCGCTTCCTCTATTATCTTCAGCCCTCGAGCCAGTCCAGAATGCCAAGATCTTTACTAAGCTTGATCTGCGCAACGCTTATCATTTGGTTCGGGTGAGACAGGGGGATGAGTGGAAGACGGCCTTTAAGACTCCTTTAGGTCACTTCGAGTACCTAGTCATGCCTTTTGGTTTGTGCAATGCTCCGGCAGTTTTTCAGGCACTGGTAAATGATGTCCTGCGGGACTTTTTGAATGTTTTTGTTTTTGTCTATCTAGACGACATCCTGATTTACTCTCGTGACCTAGAACAACACAAGCAACATGTTCGTCTTGTTCTCCAGCGATTATTAGAGAATCGCTTATTTGTTAAAGCCGAGAAGTGTGACTTCCACCAGACTTCTATTTCTTTTCTTGGTCTTGTTTTAGAAGGCGGACAAGTGAGGTCAGACCCGGAGAAGATAAAGGCAGTAACGGAGTGGCCGGTTCCTGAGT
Organism: Fundulus diaphanus; assembly: GCA_037039145.1. Taxonomy (NCBI): domain Eukaryota; kingdom Metazoa; phylum Chordata; class Actinopteri; order Cyprinodontiformes; family Fundulidae; genus Fundulus; species Fundulus diaphanus. The sequence continues at coordinate 51,437,034 of CM073130.1, read as the reverse complement.
CGCGCAAACAGCTCCAACGATTCCTAGGTTTCGCTAATTTCTATAGGCGCTTTATCAGGAACTACAGCCAGATAGCCTCCCCATTACATGCTCTCACCTCCACCAAGGTCCCATTCGTCTGGAGTCCTGAGGCAGAAGAGGCATTTAATAGACTTAAGTCCCGTTTTTCCCAGGCTCCCATACTCGTTCACCCTGATCCAGCCAAGCAGTTCATTCTTGAGATCGACGCATCTAATACAGGTGTGGGAGCGGTTTTGTCTCAACAGTCTGAGGTTGATAGTAAACTACACCCTTGTGCATTCTTCTCCCGTCGTTTGTCCCCCGCTGAGCAGAACTATGATGTAGGCGATCGTGAGCTACTAGCCATTAAATTAGCTTTGGAAGAGTGGCGGCACTGGCTAGAGGGATCCGAGCAGCCCATCATAATATGGACAGATCACAAGAACCTCTCCTATCTGCAGTCAGCCCGTCGACTCAACTCCAGACAAGCCCGTTGGTCTTTGTTTTTCTCTCGATTCAACCTCACCATTACCTACAGACCTGGCTCCAGGAACGTCAAACCGGATGCTCTTTCTCGTCAATTTGCCCCGTTCGAACAGGAGAGAGAGCCGGAACCTATTCTTTCCCCCATATGTACTGTTGGAGGTCTGCATTGGGATCTGGAGGACAGGATCAACCAGGCCCAACTATTAGACCCGGTCCCTGGTACGGGTCCGCCTGGACTTAAGTATGTTCCCCAGTCTGTTCGCCCTGAGGTTTTACGCTGGTGTCATGATGCTAAGTTTTCCGCCCATCCGGGTATTTATAGAACCCAGTCTCAGGTGTCCCGGCGATTCTGGTGGCCGTCGTGGACCAAAGATGTCAGAGACTATGTTCTAGCCTGTCCTGTCTGCGCCCAGAATAAGTCTTCGACCCAGCCACCTTCTGGGTTGCTAAATCCTCTTCCTATCCCCAAACGTCCATGGTCCCACATTGCCATCGACTTTGTTATAGGTCTCCCTGTATCCCAAGGTATGTCAACAATTTTGACAGTTGTTGACCGGTTTTCGAAGTCATGTCATCTTATCCCCATCCGTAAGTTACCTAACGCTCTCCAGACTGCCCAGCTCCTCATAAAACATGTTTTCAAACTCCACGGTATTCCAGTTGACATTCTTTCTGACCGGGGTCCTCAGTTTATCTCTCAGGTCTGGCGGCACTTTTGCTCACCTCCGGATACCATCCTCAAACCAATGGCCAAACGGAACGAATGAACCAACAACTAGAGACCACCCTCCGCTGCCTCACGTCATCTTCACCTACTGACTGGAACAAGTTTTTGCCCTGGGTAGAGTATGCCTTGAACTCACACATCACCTCAGCCACGGGACGTTCACCTTTTGAAGTAGCTTTAGGATATCAACCTCCACTCCTACCCACAGACGAACTCAGGATTCCCTTCGCCTCCGTCAATGACTACATTGCTCGCTGCCAGGACATTTGGTGAACAACGGTTACAGCACTTACTCGCACCGCAGAGCGGAGCAAGAGGTTCGCTGACCAGCACCGCAGACCAGCTCCCCATTATTGCCCCGGTCAGAGGGTTTGGTTATCTTCCAGAGATGTTTTGTCCAACCCGTCCGCAAAGAAGCTTGCTCCCCGGTTCACTGGTCCCTATGAGATAGAGACAGTTATTAACCCGACCACCGTCCGCCCCTCACTCTCGAGTACACCCTACCTTTCATGTTTCCCAGATCAAGCCTGTGTTGGACAGCAACTTGTGCCCTCCTTCCGGACCCCCTCCACCCTCCCAGGACAGTCAGAACCCTCGCGTCCTCAGGGTTGTGGATGCCCGTCGACGAGGTATGGGTCACCAATACCTCGTCGATTGGGAGGGTCGCAGCTCTGGGGATCGCTCATGGGTTTCTGCAGCTGCCATCTCGAATAAGGATTTGATTTTGGATTTCTGGTCTACTCAGCCCAGCACTTCTTCGTCTGGGCCGCCAGGAGGTGGCCGTTGAGGGGGGGGGGGGGTAGTGTCAGGGTTCTCTGTGTCTTGCTGCTCTAACTCTACTCCTCAGGTGTGTCTAGTTGGCTGAGGAGGCGTGGCCCACACCTGCAGCTCGTTGCAGGCGGCTTCCTCTGGCTTCTTAAGCAGAGCGCTGCTCTGCTTAAGAAGCCAGAGGAGCCCGTTCGTATCTGCATGTGGACTCGTCACCTGAAAACCATGACATATATATATATATATATATATATATATATATATATTTATATATATATGCTTCCTACTCAGATATCTAGTTTGAAACAATGACATTTATAAATGCATGAATAACATGATGAAAATATGACTTGGAAAAATTAACCCCTGTTTTTTTCTCTTATCACACATTGACCCAATATTTCTGTTAATGTTTGACTGTGTAACTTTACAAATGGCACCCTATAATAGTTTATGAAGTTTTCATCTTTCTGCCAAAAATGCATACTAACTTTGGCATAAACATGTTGAAGTGCTAATACTTAACCTTAGCCAGTGGAGACATGCTAATAGTGGCCATTAGTTGAAATGCTAATGCCAAAGTTTTCACAAATATCACTTCTAAACAGAAAATTACATGTTTTGCATTATTATGGAAAGAAAACATTATTGAAGCTATCGTTGTAGCTTTTAGACATCTTTTCAAATGATAACAGTAAAAAGTCAGTGATATATTACATAGTTTACTACCACAGTTAAATACCGAGATTTTTTGACTTGTTGAAAATTCCCAAAGACAGTAATTCCCTTTTTACTTCCTCCTGACTGTCGATCTTGGAGAACGAACACAGTAATCTGTTCTGTTTCAGGCGCCAGCAACATTTTCTTGTACTGTGAAAGTCAAACGGAAAGATTTTTATCCTGAGAAGTATTTTTTCAGTATCTTATTCTCACTAATGCAACTTTTGTGACAGATTTGTGGCTTTGTGACAGAGATTCTGAATTATTTGCTATACAGAAAAGAAACTTGGCGTGTCTCGGGTCCAGAGGAGAGGTATTTTGACAGTTTTTTGATGGTTTTTGGTAGATCTGACTTCATTATGACGTTTGACTGTTGATTTAAATGAAAGAGTGAGCAATCATGCCATCTCGTTACGTTTTTGAGGGATGGAAAGACCAGAGAATCATTCGTGAGCTGTGTGTCATCTGATGTAGACTTGGGTGGTTTGACATTTTTTTAGGGAAACTGAGCACTAAAAGAGTTTAGTTTACTCCGTCTGGGAGTGTGTGGGTTTGCATAATCCCCCAGCTTCCAGCACTTTCCTCCTGAATGCTGCCTTTCATTCAAGGTTAATTGATTTGTCAGAGAAAAAGGAAGCTGACATCACACCACGCTCCAGCCAATCAGGGCGCTGATGTCTTTGCCCCAAATCCAGATGAACTTTTTTATCTTGTTCAATCATCCTCATCATCGTTATATCCACCAGGCTCAGCTGGTTCTTCTGCACTGGATTGTCAATGCTGAGGTCAGAGCAGCTTTTATCTGCTTCTATTCCGATATTTTTACCGTTTAAAACTTTACAGCTTAAACACTGAGTCGACACAAGGTGCAGATTCACCCGAAGAGCTGCAGGAAGCTTCAGGTGATGTATGTTACACAAGAAATCAAACTTCTCAGATACTGGAGTTGGGCTGAATGCTTTAAATTCAACGTTTTACCTCAGGGAGCTTTGACGACAGGGATCTTTTCTGAATATTCAGGTAAACAGACCAAACCAGATAGTTATTCTAAAACTTGATTAACGTGTGTAGGAAGTTAAAAACTGAGCTTTGAGACGTGTATTTACTGGGGCAGAGGTCACAGAAATTACAGCAAGCAGAGAAGGACCAGAATCTCCTGCTCAAAAGCTGAATACACCTGTGGTGTATTTAGCCAGAACGGGTTATCTCTTTTTGTTTTGTTAGAAATTGTTGAATTTAATTGGAGATTTAAAGAGAGAGTTTGGATTTTATGCTGGTTCTGCTTTCTATTGTCAGTTTCGGTTTACCTTTAGGGTGTGGCCTGGGCCCTCGATTTCTTTACTTCGTTACTTTGTGTTGGTAGAAACCTGTAAGAAATTCTAGTGTCTAATTTTTTTAAAACTTTCAGGGCGTCTTTGTTCACTAAAAAGAGAACAAATCCGTTTGTCGTGCCGAGATCACATTTCTGGTTTTCCATATTGTAGGTTTTCAAGCTCTAACTTTTGAGAAATATTCCCTGTGTAAGCGTTTTCTTTTTGTTCAGATGGAAACTTTTGTTTTTATCCGAACTGTGAAATTTTGATCAGTCCAATTTGATATTATTATATATTTAAATATACTGAATATTTCTGTGAGAGGCTGCACAGTGGTGCAGATGGTAGCACTGTTACCTTGAAGCTAGACGGTCCTGGACTCAACATGGGCTCTTTCTGCACGGAGGTTGCCTGTTCTCCCTGTGTGTGTCGGTTCGGTGCTTACTCTAAATTTGCCTTCAGAAGTGAGTGTGTGCATGGTTGTCTGCCCTGTGTTGCCCTGCAGCTGGCACCGGTCCATGGCGCACCCTGCCTCTCGCCCAGAGACCCTGCATGACGATGGATGGAGAGTTATATGTTGTTAGATGTTTTACACACATGAAGTGGAAGCGTCAATGTAAATTATGGACATATAGTGCAGAATAATCCATCCATCCATTTTCTTACACACTTACCCCTCAGGGGGTCGTGAGGGGTGCTGGTGCCTATCTCCAGCTGTCAATGGGCGAGAGGCGGGGTTCACCCTGCAGAGGTCGCCAGTCTATCGCAGGAACAGGACACAGAGGACAAACAATTATTCACACACACACTCACACCTAAGGAGAATTTAGAGAGGCCAATTAATCTAACAGTCATGTTTTTGGACTGTGGGAGGAAGCCGGAGTACCCGGAGAGAGAGCAGAATAATGTTTGGCAATAATTATAATGAGGGGTAAAATAACTGGCTCCTGTATAATTATAGTTTACCATCAACTGATTGTTCGTCGCCATGAAGCCCAATATCGTTTTCCTCTGTGAAATCGTCACCCTGGTTCTGGGAGTTCTGCGGATGCCCTGAGAAGTTACTGCTGAGCTGCAGCCTCCCTGCAGAGAAAAGCTGCTCCTGCAGAGAAACAGTCGGCGGTTTTGTCGCGGCTCAGCAGCTGAAGTTGAAGGTTAACGTCTGGAGTCTTTATGATGAAGATGATCTGTTCCATTTTGTTTCTTTTCAGATTGGTCGAGGAAGAAATGGCAGCTTATGCAGATCCTACGGTTTGTTCAGTGGAGGTAACGGATGGATGATGGATGATGGATGACGGATGGGTGAATGAATGGATGAGGGATGGATGGATGGATGGATGGATGACGGATGGATGAATGGATGGATGAATGGATGAGGGATGGATGATGGATGGATGGATGATGGATGACAGATGGGTGAATGGATGGATGAATGGATGAGGGATGGATGACAGATGGGTGAATGGATGGATGAATGGATGAGGGATGGATGGATTATTGGATGAATGGAGGGATGGATGATGGGTGGATGGATGATGGATGACGGATGGATGAATGGATGAGGGATGGATGGATGGATGGATGGATGGATGATGGATGACGGATGGATGAATGGATGGATGAATGGATGAATGGATGAGGGATGGATGATGGATGGATGGATGGATGATGGATGACAGATGGGTGAATGGATGGATGAATGGATGGATGGATGGATGATGAATGACGGATGGGTGAATGGATGGATAAATGGATGAGGGATGGATGGATTATTGGATGAATGGAGGGATGGATGATGGGTGGATGGATGATGGATGACGGGTGGATGAATGGATGGATGAATGGATGAGGGATGGATGATGGATGGATGGATGATGGATGACAGATGGGTGAATGGATGGATGAGTGGATGGATGGATGGATGGATGGATGGATGGATGGATGATGGATGACAGATGGGTGAATGAATGGATGAATGGATGAGGGATGGATGGATGGATGGATGGATGGATGACG